>CM065672.1:16205650-16411278 GCA_033220385.1 Triplophysa yarkandensis
TTTATTTTTGACCATTGAAAACACAAAGATACAATGACAGTTCTTAATGACTGTTGTTGTCAGAGAAAGCCTTAAGACATGATTACTGTAGATAAAATATAATAAACCTTAATAATATGCATTTAATCATACAATATGGACTAATCCGTTTTATTCTTCGGTTGGAGCATGATTGGTGCGATCATTATGATCTGTTAAAGATACCAGCCCAGGATTAGTGACCAGAAATACAATATACCAAATTGATTTATTAAAGCAAATGAAGTCTGCTTGTATTGGACTGTATGTGACAAGGTTTTTATAATGAACTCAGATTCACTGTAACACCCAAGTTCTGTTAATAGTTTTTAATGAGGCATTGTGTTTCAAACTCTGAACAAGGTTTAGGGTTCACGCAGTGCTTTTTAAGGTAATTACTGTTTTTGGGCTTCTTTTATAAGGGGTTTGCTTGGTGGCGGTCTGTTTGTGGTGTGGAATGCTGTAAGCCTGGTTCAGTCCTAACCAATATAAAACATGCCTCAATATCTAAACATGATTGCTTACTGAGTTCTCAAAACACTTGTTTAGACTGTTATTTTATTTTGATATTAGGATTAGATATGTCAGGGTTTTCATGTGTTTCGTTATGCTCAATCTTCCAAGTCAATTGAACTCAAAATAGAAATCACAGACATTTATAATTGTAAGTAGTTTTCTTGTATCGTATCGAATTAAGATAGGCCCTTTCTGAAAGTGGGAATCATTAGATATATGACTTCTTGCCAAAGTCAAAGAAATGAATGCTTTTTGCATTTGCATTCCCATTATAATTTGTGTTTTGCATCATACTTTTTTATTTTAGAATTGATCTCATTATCAGTCGTAATGGATTATTTTACCCAATATTTGTGTTGTTTACCCAATATTTGTGTAATGTGGGACATTTTCCCAGATATTATTATTGGATTTATTTAGCCACTCATTAACTTTTCAAAAACATTTTGCTCTTAGTTATGTTATAAAAGATCATGACTCAAACCTTCAAGAAAAACTCCAGAACCACAAAACCACCATGATTGAGCCATCACAAAGATCTGAAAAATATTTTTAAACCAACAGGTGAGGTATCAGTTCCATTTAGGGTACAGATCAACATGCTAACATTACATTACAAAGGGTAAACACAGTGGTAGGGTCACTCTTGAGTATGTTCTATCTCCGGGTGCCAACCTCCAAGCCATGCAAGTCAAGAGTTCCAACTTCCTCCAAAGTGAAGTTAAGAATGGATGGTAGCAATGTTAAAAACCCTGGCAGGGGGGATTGTGGCAGGCTTCTCCACGGGGAGCCAAGAGCTGTCTGGTCAGGGATCAAATTCTCGCGCTGTTGGCTAGCTCGCATCCATAATTCATGTGCTTTTTACTAGTGGAGGAAAATGGAAAATGTGCTGTGCTTTTTCCTTCAACAGTCTCTCATTCTGTCTTGTATTTTCTTGTGTCCTTTTATTTCATCAAGCCAATCCAGAGTTTCTCTTGACATGAAAGGGTCCGCTTGACAGCAGGCATTATTAACCAGGAAATCCATAGATTTTGGGTTTGTATACTATTGAGTCCACTCTCACTAATGTGAGCTTGTACATACAGATGATTTCAAGTTTTGTATGTGTTTTTCTATGTTTTATTGGGATTCATCAAACACAGATTTTAAGTATAGCGTATTTGGCATCATTCTATTTGTCAGTTATTATAGGATGTAAAAACTGTATCAAGCCGAGTAGGGGATGTATTTGTATTTCTATATGAGAAATCCTTCTTCATTCAATTTGTCTGTTTTATGTTGCCAGATAAATTTTTCTTCCCTGACGTAAATCCGATCTAACGGTTGCTCTGTCTGGAAAAGCTAAAATGTCTGTGTGTCCGTATAGCTTTAGTAAGATCAACACACACATACACGGAACATTCTTCATAAGTGATTCTGTTACCCCATGTGGTTTCCGCATCAGTGCTTCATAGTCTGAGATCTGGCTTTGTTTTGTTTACTAATAGAGACTGTGTGTTATTTCCCAAAATCAAAATGATCCTTTCTTTATTGGCCTGGTAAAGTAATCTGGATTGATCTAGTGCTATCACAGAATTTAGGTTTCCACTAATACAAATAAAAAGATTGATCTTTTACCCCAGGCTACCTATAAACATTTAGCGTTCAATACTCCTAAATCAGAAGGAGGTGAAAAGTGTTTCTGTTTGCAGTTTGAACAGTGTTGATTTGTTTAGGTTTACAGCATTAAATTGAACAGATACATCAATACAGCAAATAAATATAACCACATAAGTACCCTTTGTGTAGCGTTTTTGATACTCATCCAATTCTTCATAGACGTATACCTTTTCCAATTTACAAGGATATAGACAGCATATATGTTTATATGGTTATTAATATTTCAATTTATTTCCCTCTATATAGAAGTTGTTAGTTTTTTGTTTGTGTGTCATATGCTTTGTCTCAAATGCGCATTACTCCCATTTAAATGTGTGTGCCTGTAAGTTGTGAAGACACATTTTCTGCATTCATCACGAGATTTGCAATAACTATTGGAAGCTAATGTTTCTGGTTAATAATTTGTTTGCGTAGTGGGTGTGTGTGAGATTCGTCTTTGCTCTCTTTAAATGTCTGGAATATAAATGTCTGGAGGAATTCCTCACGCTGGGATGCTTTCACATCAGATCTCCATTACAGTATGTGCTCTGGACTGAAGAAGCTTCAAAGCCCGTCATGTTTTGCTATAAATGGAAATCACTCTTTATACCCTTTGATATTTCTTGCTCATCTCTTATCATTCTTGCTTTTCTTTCAGAGTAATCTGTTTGTATATTTCAATATGTAAAACAGTGTATCGCAATGTGCATATAAGTGATTTTCTTTTCTTTCCAAAATTAGCATTGTCAACTAGATGTGCTCAGCCTTGTGGATAACAGTATTTCAGTGTTTGTCTTATATCTGTTTAGATAAATTTTCAGTTTTAAATGATTGCAAAGTCTTTAATGCTTGATCTTTGATATAGTTTCTATATGATTTGGACGGTTAAAATGAAATTTTAATTTTGAGAAAGTACTGATGATGATCCAATGCAACCATAGCTAAAGCTTTCTAAAGTAAACTTTAACAGTTGTAGTTCTGGAGAACCACAGTGTCTTTTACGGACATTAAATCTGCCAGGGTAGCCGAGCATATCCCATTTTTATACCCACTGCACTTTAAGTTCCAAGCATGCCATTTACAAAAAAACGCCATGCACTGTTTATCACGGTCCACCTCTTAGCATTAATTTCTAAGTCCCTCTTTGTGTCTTTGTTGGATGACCTAATGGATTCGTTTCATTTGAGCAAATAGATGAGATTTAGTTTTGCCTTTATCCTAGTCTTGTATTTATGGGACTGACCTCTGTGCAGAGAGCAAACAAAGTATTGTGTTACACTACACCGCTTTTACTTGTTGAAAAGCAGTACTAGTCATTAATTATAAAGATGGAGTGTACAAGGTGCATACATTTGCATACATTAGCATCTCAATTGAAAGCTTTTTTTTTTAAGTAATTTGATTAAATGTTAAGCGGACGGGGAAGTAGACCTAGATTTTGCACATAGTTCATTGTACAGCAGCTGAGATTTGCATTTATTAAGGCTTTAAAAAACACGAGTGCATTAAATTAATTAGAATTTTGACCGCATTTTTTTTAACTGTGTTATGCCATTGTGTCTTTTTTTTCATATAATTATATTATATCAGAGTTCTTTGGAAACATAATATTTGAAATCTAGTGGCATTGTAATATGTCCACATGAAGCAATTCATTTTTTTATATTATCTCAGATTAGCAAAAAATCTATTTTTACATGAATAATAAACTATGAACCTACTATAGGTTTATACCACTGCTCATCCCAAAGATATTTTACTGTCGTGTATTGTACAATTCTGCTGTCTCAGATCATCTCACAAATCATTTGAATGGAAAAAAACGTCCTTTGTTCCTGTTATCAGACGAAAAAACAAAGAAAATCTCATTTTTTTCATTCAGAGGCTTATGCGTTTGTAACGGGATACTCCACTTCTCCTTATTCTCTGTGAATCCACAATGAGGTTCCTCTCTCTCTGTAAATGATCTTTGAGTACCGACTTTGTCGCTGCTGGATTGTGAGCAATATTTACTTTGAATTAGTAGCAGGTGGTTTAGTTTTCTAATAACATGTAGCATGGTAAATCTCCTGAGGTCAACAGTCAGGTCAAAAGTTATGGCTTTAGACGATGAGATGTTATTGCTCTAGACAGCTATGTATTATTTTTAGATCTCTCGTCGCAAGCTTCGGTTATTATAATGGTTAATTTTCTATGCTTTTAAGGGCTGCATCTGCCAGGCGTCCCTCTGGGCGTCTAAATCCCCCTGCCTATACTTAGACTGAGCTGAGCTTCTCCCAGAATACCCCTAATGCTCTGCCCGTCTCCTGGGGTGCAATCAACTCCATCGCTTCCATAATCCCATAAAGGAAGAGAAAGAGCTGTATTCAAAGTTGCACATAATGAAAATACTCACCTGTGAAGGAGTCGTGAAGCCCTGCTGTGCATGCATGTCAACGGTGAAAGCACCTTGCTTTATGCATTATGAGATCAGCAGGTTCACTAAAAAATTCATGTGTTATGAGAAACAATATCCCAGGAATGTAATGGCTTGATCTTGCCCTCCTAAACATTAAAGACGTTGTGTAGGTGCTGCTGTATCGTTCTGATTTTGACCCATCTGCTTGAGTTCTCAGTTTTTATTATGTCCGCATGCGTCCTACCGTAGCAATTACTCTTCCACAAGCTGAAGTCACTGTCAGTGGCAGGATGGAGCGCCTGCCAGCTACAACCTCAGGCCTGGGTTACAGGAGGTCGTCCAACAGACGCTTTAAATGGCGAGATTCCATAGGACCTCCACAGCGACACTGATTAAAAACGGGGGTTATCTTGTGGAGTTTAAAAGACTGCGCACAGGGTTGAGGCTGAGAATGGTTTCAAGCTTTAATGAACTTCTTCAAGACTCTGGATTACTGTTGACGATACACCGGTACTAAATCGGTAGTGCATTACTCTGTAGCAATACAATTCCTTATTTCATAACTACCGGTGCTTATGGATGACAGCGGTTGTTCCAACTGGACCACAGCAGGGGAAGTGTAGTGTATGCAGCGTGCTGCTTCTTTGCTACTCAAGGTGTGCGCAAAACTCTCTGGTAATGAAACTAAAGGCATGGCGTTAAAAACAAGTGCTCTTTGCGACCGTCCACAACTTGTTGACAAAGAAAACACTCAAATTGATATTGAGGCTTTTGTTGCTGACAGTCAGGGCAAGCCCGTGGACATTACAGAACCCACCTGTAAGAAATTTAACAAAACAAGACAAGCGATGAAATTCAACACGTCTAACTTGGCAAAGCATCTTGCTATCAGGCATCCCTTCAAGTTAGCACATTAGGTTTTCTGCGGATGTCCCCATATATGATGTAACTAAATGTGATTTATTTTGTGGTTTACTGCAAGGAGGTGTGTGGAAGACTGCTGAATATGTGGTTTTAAATATAGAGTTTCATTAAATAAACAGACTTTTGGAAAAATATTGAATACTTCCCATTATTTACAATAGTATTACAGAACTTAATGTGTGTTAAATTAACAAAATATTTGTTTAAAACGTGTGCCGTATGAAAGGAAGTTGAATAAAAACCCCCGAAATAAACTATATTTTTAGCTAAGGAATAAGGATATTGGAACTGAAAATCTGGAACTTATTAAAATTATTTACATACATAATTATTAGCCTTTACAGCACACTAGTGTGCCTAAATATAGAAGCTTTTTTAAAAGAGGGGTATCTCTGTAGCTTCCGCCAACTATAATGTTAATCTTGAGTACCTGTAGTGTAGAATCGCATTGTTCGTATCAAAAAGTACATTAATAGAAACGCTCTTTAATTGGTGCCTGGAAGGGATTTTACAAGCTAATGTCCAATAAATAACTCATTATCTGAGGACAGTGATAGGTTTAATATTTAAAATATCTTTTCTGAAGCCTTTGGCTGTACAGGGGGAGTTCCTTGATCAAAGAATACTACGTCATGTGTCTAACTCGTGTTTTTTTTTTACAAATGGACCACGTTGAACATAACAACTCAACATGTTTAACAGTTTAAAGCACTTATGATGCATGAAAAAGACTGATACCCCTTCTTTAAAGTTTAATTTTATTCAGCAGACAGAAAATACTTTTTTCTTAATACAATTATAATTTAAAAAAAAAATGTATTATTCAGTTTTTTTTTATTGTTTTGGTATTGTTTGGTTATCGATATATTTCAGCTTGATATTATATCAAGGTCAACATTTTTGTATCGCCACAACACTACTCTGGATCAATTCTTTTGTTCTCCGTAATTAGATCTGTTCTTGTTTTATAAACACTGGTTTTCTTTACAAAAAAGTAAAAAGAGTAAAATAGCAGCTGTGTACAGACAAGTATTAATTTACCTCCGAATAAGTTTACTTGTCCATCAAACCATTTATATAGCCAACAGATACAACACAGACTTTTGCATTGCAAATACTGACGAGGATATAGACAAGGATATGTGTTGAAAAAGAAAATTATTCAAATACATATGTGTGCCTTTTAGTTGTAATTGTAAACATGTTCCCTTAAATATTAATATAAAAGCATGCTGTCATAGTTGCATGTTGCAGGGAGTGGAGGTTTTTGAAACTCAAATGTGGTCCACCAACCCCATGATGGTCCTAATTCACTTCATTCCATTGTTTGATAAAAGAATGTTTCACTGAGGCTGCCCTTCATGTGCCACAGGCTTTAGTTTCTTTTCACATTTTGACAAATGTAGTACCTGTATCTACGCACTTATTTGCTTGGGTCACTTGTGTGGATTATGCATCCTCTTGCTTTGTGGTTTGGAAGGCTAAATGATATAACACAAGGTTTTGATGTGGTGTCTACCATAGGTTTCTCTGGGCTGGTTGACCCCATTTAGGGTTTGTTTCTAGTGCCTAAGCTCACAAGGGAACAATAGGTACATTGATGCAAGCTGCATGCATTGACTTACTGTCTCAGAGACTCCAGAGATTAACCTCTTGGTCCAACACGCCCATGAAGGAGGTCTCATCGGAGCCGTGAGAAATCTGGAAGCCGTTGTTAGCTTCTCTTCATTGATGCTTTGCCTGTGGTTAAATGCATTTTAACATCATTTATACTTATTTATTCATCTACTCATTTATTTATTTCTAGCACTGAAAAACATTTTTATTTATTAAATATTAAGTTTCCTTAGACCCTGCAGTGAATTATTCAATCTTAGCGGTCTGCTGTATGAAATTTGGGCTGATCTGTGACCTGGGTTATTTGCTTGCTTCTAGCAAACCGTGCAATATTAAGATCCCAGTTTTAATTAAAATGAATATAAGCGAACTGTATGTTTATTGTCCCTTTACAGCAAGCTTTTGGATGAAAGAGGAACAGGAGTATATAACAGTGATCTATTACTAATGGACCTAGAGATTTTGAGCCTTTTATGTAAGGTTACAATTTTCTTTGTATTGGTCTTAAGTGGCATTCAAATTACAGGTTTGTTGTCAATTATAGGTTTTCAGTTCTTATTTTCCACAGAATCTGTGCTTGATTACTGTTCTGAGGTTGGTCGATTTATCGAATTGTTAGACTGAATTGTGTATTACGATTTAACAGTATCAGGTGGTGAACGAGACATCAAGTTGTACTGCACGCATTTGTTTTTAAATAAATATATGTTGTTTTTATAATTGTGATTTACAGTGTTATTTAACACATTTAGCACATTCTTGACACATATTTCTGTCATGCAGTTCATATTAAATTGTTTTACTGAAATATTGTGATAATATGAGCAAAATTTAGTATTTTTGCACCTTATAAATAATCCCTAGTAATATCACAAAACATATGAGTCAGACATTTTTGTATTGCACTGTATTATACCACAATGTGATCAGATCTTCAATATCGCTTCTCCTTTTTTTAAAAATCTGTATCTGTATAGTTGCACCGCTGAATTGGACTTGCTTTTTACTCCCATGTATGGTCAAAGGAGTCTGTCTGTGACATTAGCTCATTAGTAACAGGTAAAAACACATTGCTGGATTTGAACTTGAATATATAGTAGAAGGTGTGTGATTCTTCATTAGCATCCCCTTACAGCAAATGTATATAGACATTCAACATAATGTTAACACATTAACACAAATCAAAATATGACAGCTGGCAGATGCCTATATTAATTGTAATTCTATCAGTGTGCTTTCAAACTAAAAGTCAAGCAAACATTTTTTGAGAGAGGATGAAACAAATTGAACATAAATCAATGTACAGACAGATGAAAGCACCACTTGAGTCTAATGACCTACATTTTGTAATTCATTGTGTGCTACCGTCAAGGACATGAATGAGGGTTAATTAGTAAAGATTACTTGAGAATAAGTGGCCGTTATTTATAATTAGTATGCTTATAGTATGCTCTTTTTCAGTGGAATAATCATAACATGTTATGCAAGTACATAAGGTTGATGTGATCACCAGATGTCTTTCTGAGAAATTTCTTTAAAAGAAATAGTTGATCTTAAATTAAAAACCTTTCACTATCATGTTAAGTAAAAGCTCCATGACTTTCTCCTGCTGAAAGTTTCGATTAATATTAGTGACCCATCATTTGACTTAGTACAAAATCACTAAGATGTATTTCAAATATCTTCATTTGTGTTTATAGAAGAAAGAGTTAATACAGGTGTTGTTAATGTATGGCTAAAGAATGTTTGTGAACTACCCCTGGTGTGTATCGTCCCTTACTGTATTTCAATTTTCTGTTGCTTATTCCTAATCTTAGTCTTAAAGAAAAATGTTCATTTTGATGTGTCTACTGTTGTCACCACGTGTTTTTTTCGCTTCTTTATAGATGGCAGGAAACACAGAATTGATATGTATCTTGCCAGCTGGCAAACTTTTTAATGTCCTTCGGTCCAGACAGCTGCCTCTAACCCAAAGACTCTGCTGATGCCCTTAGTACCTCTTAAGCTCAAAGACTGTCTCTATAATACCATATAAAACACACTGGAGTAGAGTATTATTACATTTAATGAATGCATCCGATGACAATCCACTTTAGTCAAGCACTTTGGAAATGAGCAATGTATTTCCTGGAAAATATTATGTGGAATTTTACTTTGACCTAAGCAGTCAGAAAGCATTTTAAAAACCATGAAACTCAGAGGTTTGTTTCTGAACTTCTATTCCAGACATTGCGAGTGTGTTTTCTGAAGACAATGCATCAAAAACTTTGTAAATGATGCTGAAAACTGACGCAGTGTTTATAAGCTCTCTGGTGAGCCTATTCGAAGTCCATCAAATCATTTGAAACCAAACTAAATCAAAGTAGAACACCAGCTGAGACCTTTAGACCAGTTTAAATCCTTTTTTTCTTTTTCAGCAGGGTATAGTCAAGAAACACAAAGCTTGCTCTCATATAGCAGCTATTATTCCATTGACCCATCATCTCCCCACAGAGTTCACAATGAAACCTGAAAGGTCACAGTACCGCTCCTGTATTTCTGTATGTTAAAAAGAAGGGTCATGTGGTAAGATCTCAGACGAGATAGCTGTGGGGTTCTTTTTTGTCAAGTTTAGGATGATGGAAGAAGTTAACTGGGCTTAAGGCCATCAGGGAGATGAGTTGTCACTAGTAGCTCTACCATGCTGTGAACCCGTCAGTATGCTGACACTTTATTGCAAAATAAAGACGTCTTGCAGTGTGCTGTTGCCCATGGATTTGTTTTGCATTTTGACCCACATAAATAAAATCATATTTGCAAAAAGTAAGTTGAAGTTGTTTTTCATGCAAATCTTGAGCTCTATATACAAGGTCTAGGACAGATCTGGAGTATGCTCAGATGTGTAGGGGGAATTTATTTTCCTACACATTAAGTATTTTCTGAGCTGTCTCAATCTTAGTTTTGTGATGGATTAAAAATGGAGTGTGACAGAAACTTTCTGAAGGGAGCAGAAATTATAGCCTGTTTTTTGCAAGATTGTGGCAAGGGAGTCGGTCTGCAAACTTTAGTGTTTTTAGCAGTTTCTTGAAAACAAAATCAATGCTGGAATCACTTTGATTAACATGAAATGATTCCCATTCGGTCTGAATTTGCTTCTCTAAAAACATATGCTGATTACATTTTAAAGTCTTGCTTTATGGAGACTTCCACCACATGAAAGGCTTTACTAGTGTCTGCATCTAGATTTCAAGTCTGTTGTGGCTCTAACGGTTAACTATGTCATGTTAATATGAAATCCAGTCTTTCTCTGTCTGTCTTCCTCCAGTGTGTCTTCCTCGTCCAGCTGTTGAGTTAATTGGTTTTCCCTTCAGTCTATGAAGGAAAGTAATGAGACTGCAGTGGTTACGACGGGACCCTCCGGCAGCGGTCTGCTGGGAAAAAACTTAATTTTTCAGCACTGTTCCATCTCATTCCTCAGCTCACCGATTCCATCAAGAACCCAATTCGCACTGTTTCCCGTCCCCTCCCAGCCTCATTACTCTCCCCTATTCGCCCGTCATGTATTTTCACATTTCGCGAAGACTTTTTTCCTTTGTTGCTTCCGTTAGCAATCAGCACTGGGCTTTAATTAGAAGCACACAGTGTCTGATTGCTTGAACATGCATGAAAGTGTTTAGAGAGCTGTAATAATGACACTCCGTTACAGCTTGCCAGCACCTACAACAGATGTTATCAACCCCTCCTACTCCGGAGGTTTTTGCTTAAGTGCGAACTTAAAAGGAAGCAAATCTAGACGAGCGTCTCTTAGCCCGTCAGGCACCTGAGGGTTTTTTCCCCAGCCCATTATTTACTCCACCCTTGCTACGCCTGGGGCCTGTTGACGAACTTAGCGTCCCTCCAAAGGAAGTGAACTGGATTTAGATGCCAGTGTCGACAGGTCTAATATCAGCGGTAAATTGTTCCATAATGAGACTCCTATTACATCCAGATCCAGGTCAAAGCTACAAGGTTCATACAAGCTTCATAATTAGCAAAGTTTCAGTTGTACATATAGTTGTACATAAAGATAAATGAGAATATTAATAGGGGCATTGGAGGATATGATTTGTTCAAGGTGAGTGCAGCCTTTGACAGGACCAGCATACAAAAATGTGCTGGAGTAAAACGTTCTGGTGTCATTTAGAACAACAGCTGTTGACAAGATGACAAATTAGGTCCTTACATTATAGGCTTTGCTTTTATAAACAGCTTTGGGAGTCGTAAATCATTATAATGTCTTTAAAATGTTCCACTTAAACAGTATGATGAACTGACATTGTGCACATTGTTGTCCAGGACACACTTACAGAGTGTGTAACATTGAGTGTGTCCTAAAGTATGCTGAAACTATTCATGTTGAATAGAACATTGAATTAAACTTAACTCAGTTTATCAGTATGTGTTTGGCCTTCATTTCAAGGAATATATGAATAATTGATATTCTTCTTTTCCAGACAGTTTGTGATGTCATAATTTGGGGTTTGAATCAATAGACCCAGTCGACATTGTGCCAAACTCTTAAAGTTTTTATCAGTTTTCCTCTAATTTTTGTCACTTGGTTTTGCAAATATCTAACCAATAGAGTGTGGTAAAAGCTGCTTGTCAACTTTTCAGTATTTAATCGCTTATTTTAACTGGCAGTGTTATTCATTTATTCAAACACCAGAAAACATTTTTGTAAATAAAATAAGTTTGTAAAGGTCGCAATACAATGTTTATGAAAAGTCTCAAATGTAAGAAAAGAGTCCTAAACAAATGCCGCAATGCACAGTTTTGTTTTTGTACAAGTGACGTTGTTAGAAATTCAGTTATATTGTG
Organism: Triplophysa yarkandensis; assembly: GCA_033220385.1. Taxonomy (NCBI): domain Eukaryota; kingdom Metazoa; phylum Chordata; class Actinopteri; order Cypriniformes; family Nemacheilidae; genus Triplophysa; species Triplophysa yarkandensis. Next base: position 16,217,598 of record CM065672.1, read on the forward strand.
TTTGGCTCATTTCTGCTTCGCAGATCCCGCAGCTGTGTATCAGCACTTTCAAACGGAAAACTGATTAAATGTGACTCTTACAAAAAAGTACATAAACATGTTTTCTTCTCTGGTGTGTTTGCCTGTTATTGCCTGATATCACGATGCATTCCTGAATGTTTAAAATGATATTCCACATTCAAAAACCTCCACAGACAAGGACACATCTCATTTCCTCCGGTCTGCACTGCTGGAAAATGACATGCAAGTACAGCTCAATGTCTTAGCACCCTCCACCTTCTCTTTCTTAAATAGACCCCTAACTCCGTTACTCTTTTCTTGTTGGCTTACTGCGTTAAGAAGTGAGAGGCTTTTTGACATGCCGACAAGTTAAATACTTTCAGTGTGAGAGATGAAAGGAGTTTGGGGTCCAGTGCATTAGGAAGAGGCACAAGATGAGCTTCAGTTTGCATTCATGATGTGAGAGAAATGGAGAGACAGAGCTCCTTGTGTGGTGTTTTAAACCAAGCCTGGGAGGGTATAGCGACTGACACGTTTTTATCTCTATTGTATCCAAGGTTGTGCGTGAGAGAGTTTGTAGGCGTGAGTGTGCCAATGTAAAACTCGGGATTCAAGTTTATTTTAACTTTCTCTCAAGAAATATTAGAGAAACATAAATCGTGCAAGAAATTTAGTTGCGAAGAAGATGAAATGGAATGATTCCATAAGTCATGCCTCAGGTAGGTAGCAGACTCCTCTGGGTAAGCAGGGCTTTATGGATCTCTCTGTAATATGCCAGTTTGACCTTCAGTAAAGCGAATGGTCTAATGGCCTGTGAAGGACACTGGTCTAAAATGGGAATGCAAGAAAGTGTGAAACCGGCCGGACAGTGCATTCATCAAAAGCCCTAAACCTTGAATCTTAACGTAGCGTGCTGTAGAGCGCTTAAGCCCTGAGGTCTGTCACCGTATATAACTGGGGAGATTAATCTTATCTATGAAATCGAAAATATCTTCCCTAATATATTGATGTTTGTGTCAACTATTGTTTAGATGTGTAAGTTGTTGGGATGGTGGTATAGAAATAGCAACATTTGAATCAAAATGATTCAGTTCAGATTATTTAAAATATTAGCCTCACATTAGGATAATTTACAATTAAATGTTTATGCTTGTTTGTTTATCTAATACTAGGGCTGTAAAACGATTAATTGTAATTCCAGAAAAAACAATTGTGAACATATGTCTATGTACTGTGCATAATTTTTTATTTATTTAAAAACATATTCACATAAATAAATGTGAGAAAAAAATATAACGGCATTATCTTACAATTAAATCATCTTAAATTGTAATTTAAATTATTGCGAAATAATGCAATTAATTGTGATTTTTTAGTTTCTTTACACGTATTCAGATGATTCTGTAAATTTCTAAACATACTGATAAGTATTCAAAAATAATGAATTTTTTTCAATTAATTGTATGAATTTGCAGTTTATTTTGAGTACAGAATATGTTCTTGTGCATATAAAGCACTTTGGCTGTTAAATGGTCTCCTCTTCACATTCACAAACCTTATAAATGCACAGAGAATATAAACCTCTTGTTCATGCAGAATTCAAAAGGATGCCAAGCGCTCCGTGATAATAATTGCACATTAAATTATTTAAAGGTCTCTAGAAAGTTTATTCGTGTCTGTGGGGAACGGAGACCTAAGTAGATTTTTCTTATTTTCCATTTAAAGAATAGAACTCATCAGCAATCATCAGAGCGCTTCACAGGTCAACATAATAAGATGAGTGGGTGATGTTTATGTTTTTTATCTTAAGACCAATTTATTTGGGAGTTGATTGAAATGCGTACAGTGAGACGGGTGAAGCTGCTTATCCTAATTACAAGATAAATCTGGTTCGGGGTGTCAAAGATGAGACCTGTCTGCTGCCTCCATACGGAAGCACTTTTTCAAAATCGTTTTAGTCTCAGTCTCCATACAAAAAGATTACTTTTAAAGCAAAATTGATTGATTGTCGTGGCAGCCCCCTGAGAACAAATTTGATTATATTTGTTTTCTCAAATTCTGTGTGTTAACTTTAATGTTTTTTAGAAATAAGATTTGACCAAACACAGTAATAGGTAGTTACAGCCACACAGGGACTAGTTAGACTTTAAACAAGTGGGTCTCTACATACACATGCCGTGTACTTCCACTCATACAACCGACCTTTGATACCATTTAAGAGGCTACATCCTTGCTCACTGTGTAGCCACAGGCTGGTAAAATAAAAAAAGATTTCTATGGTTGCACACACATTGGACCAGGGTAATAAGGGCTCCATTCAGACGCCTGATGTTGTTGTGCCTCTCTGCTCTCATTAAGAGACCTGTCAGTCACCAAGCCACTGGAACTTCACACTCCAGCATGGGATCTCGCTCTAGCCCCTCTGTCGCTTAGAAGAAACGACACCCGGCATTATATGTGGAAAGCAGAATTAATGAATCACCAACATCTTTGAATTATAATGTTTAAAGGGGGGTGACCCTTTCTTATAAATCTCATGCTTCTGTGCAAGCAGGTAATTGAACGTCCCCCGTTCTCATTACCTGGGGTCACAAGAATATAATATCATGAATATGGATCACACTGAAAAAATGTTTGCAGCACACACCCGTATGACTGACAGGCGGAACAGTCGTATCATGATGCCGCCCTTGACCCGAGTTTGCGCTCCATTTCGACAGAGCTCGAGGGACTATTGTGTTTGAGTGCCTATGATTTCCATCTGTACTCCGGTGATTGATGTGTAGATGACTGAAATTGCTGAGTTGGTCGTGACGGATGACCTGATTAATTAATTTTGCTCTTACGAAGCCTTTAGACAGCTGAAATTGATTTAATTTCTAGGCAGTTAGTCAACAATAAATTTAGAAAAGGGCCATTTTGAATGAGACTCATTCATTAGAAGCAAAAGGGCTTTCTTGGCTTGTTTTTGGGATCGGCAGCTGCTAAGAAGTATTAAGAGATTAAGATCTTTAGAGATCAAGATGACATACGGCTTTTAGGAAAGGTTATTAAATTGTTAAATTTAAAGTGGAACTTCATTAACAAAAAGGGACATTTTCAATTTTATGAATTTACACTAAATTTTTTAATGGAAAAGCTTTGAAGTAAAGCAATTATGCAGTTTAAATGTGTATAGGTAAAAAGTAAATCTCACACATTTTTATTAGAATTAACAAAAAATATTGATGTAAATTTAAAACTAATATTGATTAAATAATAGTTTCCCGTAATGCATAAACTCAAGAGTTAAAAGTGTTTATTTTTGTGACATTATTTTAGTGACAAAACTAATGTACATGCTTTTTTTTATATCTAACCAATGTTTTTTCATATTGTTTGAATACATCAAATCTAAACGTTCTAAATCCTTAAAGGCTGGTGGCTAATGTCTCCCCTGGGAGAACCCAGAAAATAAGCAGATTTCTTTGCTTTTGTTGTCCCTTTGGCTAAAACCCTTGTTTTGTCATATGGTCCGTTGGCGTTGGTCTGTTGGAAGCAGTATGTGTTTCTCATTACTGAAGCTGAGAGATGCTCTAGGTCATTCTCAAGGTGAATCTGCCAGAGATACATTTACTTATTGAGCAGAGGCGTCTGACTGACATGATTTATATTTTGTGCATGTAGCAGGCGCTTGATGTAATGTGTAGGCATATCGATGAACATCTGGATTTATAAGAAAAAAAAGTGGTGCTTGCATGCAGAAAAAATACACTGCCACAATAAAATGCTGTTGAAGGCATTGCGATACTGTTGTTATTTTCGTGAAGGAGTGAAAACATCTTAACCGATCTGAAATATTCCTTGGCACATTTTTTCCTTCCTTGTCTCCTGTAGTTGTTTTCCGAAGGATCAGGGATAGATTTGTCTTTTATGGCAGCACATTTTACTAGTGTAAAGATATCATTGAAGATAGACTTGTCATCTGATGTGATTATTTCCCCACCATTAAGCACATCAGTTGACTCGGTATTAAGAGTCACTTGGCCTGTGTGTTTGCAAATAGTTATGCTAATTGCAGGTTTACGCATGCGGTACAAATATTACCGGATCAACACAATGAGCATACGGTTAAGCCTGTCAGCCATGTGTATGCCTTGGATGTGGACCAATCCCAGTCTGTGTCTTCTGTTGTGGTTAAATTCCGTTTTATATATATCCCTACAGTCGATACAAACATATTTTTGGAGTATGATAACCAGTTGTTTAATATAAAGTTTCTTGATCAAACTGTTCCTCAAAAATTACAAATTCTCATAAAACAGTTATCATGTTCAAGTCGTTTACAACCCATATGAATTAAGTTTAAATAGAATTGTTGATTTCATTTAGCTTAAGGTCATAGGTTTGATCCCAGGGATTGCACATTCACAGAATCAAATGTGTTGTGTAATGCCATCGAAGTTGCATTACATGTATATTCACATCTGTATTTGTCGATTTATTAAATTTTCTATTACTCTCATTTAATGCAGATTCTTTCCTTCATCTAGCAATAGACATTAAACAGGTTTGAGCATCAGCGGGTTAAAAATATCTCAGTGTAAAAGTGCTTTTAGAAAGAACATTCTCGCAGCCACCAGGAGACACGGTTAATGGAATACAGGCTAAAGCTGTCATGTTGGCATATTGGCGATAATGGACTCTGTGTGTTCTGTTTCCTTTGTTTTGAGAGTCCCATACTCTTTCATAAAATTCTGAGATTCCACCTTCAGCAAATCATTATACAGACCACCTGCACAGATTGGTTGATTGAGGTTCATCTTTGTCCTAAAACACATTTACCGAAATTTAATAGAGCAAGCAGCACATTGCGTATTCTGCCTTTACCTTTAATACTTGGTGTTGTAATTCAGTTAAGAAGCCTTTAAAACCCCATGAAATCCCATGATGTGTGTGGGAGGATGTTGTCATTATAAAAAGCATTTATTTGGACAAGAGGATGTAGTCATGATGACTCATCAACAGTTTTGATTGCATTTGGATTACATTTGAAATTTTGTGTAAGCCTATGGTTTTAAAGTTATTAGATGAAGACTCAACTTCAATTTTCTTTACATAGTTTAGAATCAAGCTCTTATACATGTGATTTCACTGCTGTGTTTTCCTCTGTGTTTTGTATGGATTTATGCTTCTAAATTGAGTCATTATCTTCTTATGCATTACACTGAAAAATATTGCATTGCTCTCTGCTATTTTGTTAGTCAGATATGCACATTATGTATTTATGGGATGTTAAAATTGCACAAAAATAGTCTCCTATTTGGAACCTTATTTTATATTTTGGTAGAAAATACAGATCTGAAATTATTTTCAATTATTCAAGTCTGGCCTGGCAGTGAGAGATTTGTTCAGCTGGAGATACAGCAGAGAGTTACAGTCAGGTAAAACGTAGGATGTAAGTTAGTTTTAGTGGCGTGTTAAGGCTTATTCAGGCTGACAAGACAGTTCATGTTTTTTATCTACACGGTCACGGTGTCTATTGTGTATGAAAACATACACAGAAAAAGCATACAGGCTGACTGTGCTTCTTCTTTATTGCTATGGTTTGTCTTCGCTTTTTTAATATTGGATGTCTAAGCTCTGTTCCAGTGTCTTTTGCGCTTCCTTCTTCCTACTGCCAAGATTTGTATTTAATCAATATATATACATATAAGTTTATATATTTATAATATGTATATGCTAAATGTCATGTAAAGTATATATCATATTGGTCTGCTGTTTAAAAATTCAAGATGGTCGGGATGCGTTTATGGGCATAATCCGATTCAGCTTGAGCTTTTCCCCAGATACTCTTACCATAAGTCTAGCATTAATGGTGACTGGATTCCTAAGATTTCTCAGCATTACTAATAGATTGTTTCCGAATGTATGTCCCTCAGGAAATGTGCTCTCCAAACTTTACATAACCTGAAATGGAAGTGAGACAGCTGTCCGCAAGGATCTAGAAAGACCAGCACATTTGTCAGTCTTGAGCTCTGACAGTCTCTCCTGTGACAGACCAAAGAAACTTTGCTCTTTTCCTCTTGGAGTATTTGCCCTAATTTGAAATTCTCCTATAATTTATTCTTCCTAAAATGCAGAACTTGATATATATTTTTTTCTGTGAAATGAATTATACATGCTTGGTGTTCTCTTGCCGCGTTTTTGGCTTAGAGCTAAAAGGACAACTCTTTTTCTGTAGCTGAACTCTGTAGCTCTTTAGTCTAAAATAGAAACAGATACTTAGGATTTAAAAGACGAGCAGGGAACGCGTTACTTATGAAACTGGGACTCGAAGGCCGTACTTTTGCATCAGTTGCCACAGATTTTCCCCGGCTTTTATAAAGAATTACTTTGCTGAAGTGGAAGTGAATGTAAAGACGCTTGAATAATGGCCTCTTGGGGATTTTGGAAAGCCATATGTTCTCCTTCACTTGACACAGACAGCTCAGTTTGTGGTCCTCCTCTCTCATTTAATTAAGATGCTGTCTAGCTGATGGGTAATAAAGGTCTGTCCTGAAACGGAATCTCAGAGAATCTCAAGTGTATTGCTGTGCAGTTTCTAAAATGTTTTAAGTTTTATTTGGGAGCATTGCTCTTTGGATCCTGTAACATTCAGAGTGGTTAATAAGGTGGTAGTTTGGTGTCATAAGACTGGAAAGAAATTATTTTGTATTAAAATATTATTGTTTTATAATTGTTTATAACATTCCTTCATATTGTTATTGTAATCTTGATGACTTCATGATTAATACTGATATTAACTACATAGTTGTTTCATTACATGGGTATAGTTCACCAAAAATGTAATTCTGTCATGAATCACTCAACCTCAATGTTACAAACCTGTATACATTCTTTTTGTTTTATATTTATTGAATATTTGAGTATATTTAGTATTAAAGTTTTTTATTTAATTTTACTTAATTTATCAAATTTTATAATGTACATCGAATCCAAGTGATTAAATTAAGTTGTTTTAACCTTATTTTTCTTCTTGAAATTTAAAAACAAGTTGTTTAAAACAACGTCCACATGAATACACTAAGTAATTCCAACAACACATTTTTTTTTCAGTGTACATAGTGGAAAAATATTTTTATTATTTTCAAAGGTGACAAGAAATGTTTGTTTTCCTTAATACTTCTTGTTCCTTAAAAGTGCACATTTATATTAAAATATTAAAACTCGCTCTGTATCTTCTCATTTGCCCTTGTTTACACATTCATGTTGATGTTAAGCTGAATATAAGACTCTTGTGTCAGTTTGTTATTTGTTCCATATTTGCAAACTTCAGAGGTCCATTAGATGTCTAGAGCTGTTAGTATAAAGCAAAACCTTTTACCTCATCTAACATCACCACCCTGCTTACAAAGTCTGGGGTAGACCTGCGGCCCAGTCCACAGCACTGTTTACATCACCCTGTGGTCTACCAGCTAAATTTAGCCTCCATAATCCATTGATTTCCCCCGCAAAAGCTTTCCGAACATTAGTGCGACTATCACTGGCGTTTTCATAGTAACTGAGATGAATAAAGACTGGAGAGGTGGTCATAGCCATGTTAAAGGCATTTCTGGCTGCTTTTTTTTACAGCGTTTCCTGATGGTCAAGGTTTGTTGGCCTTGAACCATTTCATGTTTCCCAAAGTTGTTATTAGCCGCAAGTATGCACCTTCGGCGGAACTGATGTGTTTTGCAGTGATTTGCACAACAAATATCTCTGTATTAAATGTGTGAGTTATAATTACAGAGAGACTTACTCTTGATGTGACACAAAACGGCAGTGTATAATTTGTTGCCCTTGGTCCGGACCAAATGAACCGAACCACAGATGTGAAAGCACCCTAAAGCTCGTATAGTGCACGAAACAGCGTGATGCTTATCTTTAAGTAATAAGCTCTGGTTACCCGAGACTAGATCTGGGATGATGTTCACACAGATTTGGGGGTTGTGGGGGTAAGACATGTGTACATGAGAGAGAAGGAAATTATATTTTGAACAGATTTTAAAAAGCACAAGATAAAGTGGATAAAAACACTTCAAAGAATGAAGTGTCTGTGATGTCGGATCAAAAACGACAGCAGACAGGAAGTGATTTTGCTGTTTTCGCCTGCAGCTCAAAAATTCAGTGCCATTTATCTACCCTCATATGTTCTCAAGTCTTTCTGCAGTTATCCACGAAAGAAAGTTAACAAATTTCTTTAAGAAATTATGATTTGTTTTTGTTTGCTGACATTCTTCAAAATATATATTTTGTGGTCTGCAGATTAAAGTTCATACATGTTATAAGAGCTGGTAAATGATTAAATGATCACTTTAATGCAAATTCACAACTTAAACTTGTAAAAAGCATTTCAACAGCTGCTTGAATCCCAGCTAAACATGATCACCTCACCTCATATCTGTCTCAACAGATGGTTTAAATCCCTCCTGCCAATGCATATAGTGTGAAAATGAATGCTCACACCTAAGATCATAGTAAAATGGTATGCCAGCTGCACCAGCTCACTTTGGGTCTTCCCGCTGTGAATATGCAGATGCCTCAAAGACTTGGACGCTCCTCATTTACACACATCCCCGTAATAATCTCACGGGAGAACTAAGTCTGTTTGATCTGATCCAGCAAGGCTCAAGATGCAGGGGTATAATCTGCTATAACCCGTTTTCCAACCTCGCCATCATATTCTCATTTCATCACTCTTTCTTTGTCAGTGCAGTCAGGTGCTCATATTTTTAGTTTTCGATTAAGGGTCTTACTTTGAAATTCAGTACATCAACTAGATTATCCCAGTATAATTATATCAGAAGGAGAAATCGTGTGCTATATGTAAGAAAAAAAGAGGGTAAAAGTACTGTGCATAGTTTTATTTTGTTTTTATAAACTCTTACATATACATGTGTTCATTACATGTATTTATATATATTTGCCAATTATTTACATTTTATAACAGTTTTTTTCAACCCAATAATTTTGACTTCAGTATTAGTTATCTATTATCTATTATAATTTTTATTAATGTATTTTTACAACTAAACAACTCTATTTTTATTCATTTCTACCACTATACAATATTTTGGTCTCGCAATACATCTGTTGCCATGTACTGGAGGAAAACAAATAGTTAATCAGTTAATTTTATTTTTTTCTTTAATATAAAAGGTATGTTATGAAATTATGAAATTAATACGTTAGATTACAGACAGTACATAGACATATACAGTATTTTTTAACACAAACTTTAATTCTAGATAAATAATGGCCCTGGTTTGATGAGGTATAGGTATATTTATTAACGGTGTTGATGACATTTTATCTGCAATATTGTGTATGGTTTTATTCTAGTCATTTTTATTGTAGTTATTGTTGTCAGTGTGCATTAATAAAAACTATTTAAAAATGGATTATATTACACTTCAACTTAAAAGCAAATGTCATGTTATAATTTCAAGGCAAATGTGTCTGCTAAATGCATCAATGTAAATGTAGAAAAGGATATTTTATATTTTGGAAATTATACTTTTAACCTCTGCGTCACAGATGACTTTCAGAACTCCTATTTCACGAAACTTGCGAAATTTATAGCTTCCTTTTAAATATTTACCGATGCCTTTAAACAAGAAACCAGCCATTTTCGGGTCCATTTGCTCTCTCTGTAATAGACATTAATGTTCCGTCAGCGGGTGAAAGCCTGGCTAAACTACTGAATGCTTCAAGTCTATCAGCCCGTCATGAATATTTCAGCATTTCATCCAATTGGACAAACTTTCCATCATGGCCTGATAGCATTCAGGGGAGCAGTTTTCCACTGCCCGCCATCCGAATTATGAAGTCAATGAATATCGAGAGCTCTGGTTCCAGAAGGTGTTTTTAATGGAACAGTCAGCTGTAGAAGTCAAAGAAGTCATTGTGAAAGTAAGGTTTTTGGAGTAGGGATTTTTTTAGTGTTACTGTTTCCTCAACTTTCTGTTCCAAAACAAGACTGGTGTATTTTGATTCACAATTGATTTGCTTTGTCCGGGGTGTTTATCAAACATGATATTCATTTACCACATAGATGACTGATTCCCAATGAAAAGTGTCTTCTGTGAATGAGGATTTAATGACTGCATTCCAGATGGGTCAATCTGAAGCAGCATCACTTTCTGTGAAGCAAAATGTCAGATCTTGCCTTAAAGACATTGAATTCATTCAGCTGTGGTGTTCAAGTGCTATTTTCTGTGTTGTCATGGCAACATACTTAACACTTGTTCCCATGACATCATGATGTGTTGTAAATCCAGCATCCCTCCCCCATATTGATGGATTTAAACATAGATTCAAAAAATCTATAATTTTCATTTTCAAGCGTTCAAGTGTGAAGAAATGAGATGGTAATATTGAACTTTGTATCACACATACTTTTCGCAACATAAAAGTCACATTTGGTTTTACTACGTTAAATAAGTTTCATGAGGCATAGTTATATCACAAAAACAAACTATTATAATAACGTTATAAAATATTTTGAAACCATGAAATGGTTTTTATTGAAACATTAATATTAAAATAGTTGAGTACAAAGAAAGGTTTATTTACCATACAAAATGTTTTTTAATGAAAAAAAATGACCATTTATTTAACAAATAAACATTAAGAACATACACCAGTATATTGGTGTCTTTGAAATATTTTAGTTCAGTAATCAGATTTAATACATTTTTTACTTGCATATATGCAGAAACTAAACGATAGATTCACTTTATTTGAAAGCTTTTAAATGTAAACCGTTTTTCTAATTTGTTTTAAGTTTAAACACAGTACGATTTTTAAGAACTCGAATGGCAATGCACGGCAAGATGATTTTAGTAAAAGGAGAATCTTGTTCTATGAAGTTTTGCCCTTTATTTTTAATAAATGCAAGTTAGTCTTATTGTCATATGAGTCAGTGTGAGTCATAATGAATGAGTCATTACATTCGTAAAATCTCAAGACAATTTTAAGGATTTGTGGGAGGTTGCCAAGGTGATAATGATTATAATGATTATTTGCTTATGATTTTAATGATTATGAATTTCATTCTCATACGTCCACATTTAGCCCATGTGTGGATGGAACCTGGACAATAGGGAGGAGAGATTCATGCGGTGTTTTACACAGATCTCTGTGATAATCATTTATATCTCCAGCGCTTATATGCGGTAGCCCACCAGATTTACACCAGCCCACACACTTTCAAATGCTATTACGTGATTCTTGTGGGATCTCCCTTTAAGATGTTACCTTGTATTACCATTTTAACAATACTACTATTATAAACAAACTTTGTGGATAGAACCAAAAGACTTTCTGAATCTTTTCCTGTCCACCTTCTCTACAGGAAGCTGTTGAGAGTGTCCTAGCCAACACCGCTGTGCCGTCTCTTCTGACTCAACATGACAGCAGTGGAAAGCGTTTTGTACTGTCGCTTCTCAAGGCTGCTTCAAGAACTCGCCTGTGTCTTTTTGTCATCCAGCGCTCTGATGTGAGTATACCGAACTGTTAAAGCTGACATTTGTCAGAGGAATAATGTGAAAATGAAAGTGGTCACATGGCGCCTCACAGGAAGTGCGGATGTCGGTGCAAGTCGGTCTGAAATCAGTTTCTCACAGTGCTTGCAGGGCAGTCCGATTGAAATCAATTTTGCCAATCTAATTTAACAAATTATGAACAAGTTATGCATTATAAAAATAAAAAGTGCATTCTTGAACTGAATTCAGTATTGACTAATATTGTAATTTCTAAAACACACATTATTGAGCACATATAGAACATATCTCTGTTTGAAATGAATAGTGTATTATATCAAAGTTTGCAGGTAGATGCTATTGAGCAGATCTCTCTGGGAGGGTTGGTTATTGAAAAAATACCCTAAGACAGGCACTGAGGTCCCCCGATGTTCCTTTGAGCATTCGTCAATTGCATATGGAGCAAGCTGTCAAATTCCACTCAAGCTTCGCTGTTGGGAAATCAACACTGTATAATGGAGAAGCTTGTTTTGGTAACAGCACCACACTTGAAACTCTTTCCGCTCTGCTCTTGATATGTCTGCAGGAGACTAGTTTGTGGGTTGCTTGAATGACTAGTTGACTAATCTGTGTTCCTGATCTGGTTTAGCATAAGACGTGTCTTTATATACAAGAAATGCTGTTTTGTTCACACCTACACTAGACATATTGTTGTGTAACAATGGGTTATTTTACAAAATATTTTTATTAAGACTAACGGTCTATTCCACATTGATATTCATATTAATATTATTCTTCAGAATTTTAATTTACAGTTTGTTGTTCCTCCTGAGGAAATAAATTCTGTTTGCTTAATGGTCTACAATTCCAAGTTATTAAACTCATATGGACTTATAGTCAATTGTCAAACGCTTAGATTTGTTACTGTGCCTTTGTGGTTCAAGTCGGTTTAGTGTTTTATTTACAATGGGCATTCTTATAAATTAGCTTACCTTTTCTAACACTTTTGCACTAAAGGAAATCAATTTCTCCAGACAAGATCTTTGATATTTTGTGAAAGGGAAAAAACAGCCCATGGCTGCATGATCTTCACATTCAATTCAGTCAATGTAAGAGACCTATGGTGGTTCTTTACTACTGTTGGCTTCTTTTTAAAGCCTATTTTATGGATTTTAAGGTACAAAAGATAGTACTTTATGCCCTTAAAGGCTAAATCAAAAATAGCATTTGTATTTAAATGGCTGGTACAAAGATGTTACATTTCCTTCTCAGAGGTGCATCCTTTACCTGTGGGCTATTAGAGGCGGTTCAGGGTTTTTGTAGAAGTATTCGAGGCTAGTTCGCTGTCTTTGTGCTCAAGACTTCTCATATTGCAACTAACGCTTAATATGTTACCTGCGACACTTTAGATGTGACCAAAAGATTATCAGCATCATCAAATGCTTGTGTGGAGCTTCACACAGTGTCACAGATGGAGATGTTTCCATAAATTGCCACTGTTGTGTGGTAGCAACTTATTTTTGGAAAATGGTGTGATTGAACAGTTTCTGTTCTTGTTGTGATCCGGGGGAAAATAATCTTTTCATTTATGGATATAAATATGTGTGGTCAAAGAAGAGTCATATCATATGTTATTTTGGTTTGATATTGATTGATGGCTTGAAAGAAAATGTGCATTGACAAGGAAGACATAAAATATGTGCATTTCAAGACACAACGTTTCGTTTTGGTTTAATTCATTTTTGGGGTTTAAGTTTTAATTCGGTACAGTCAGACCTGCTTTCCCTTTAACCTAAGACTAGGATGACTAGGATTAAAGAAGGTGCTATAAGTCTTTAATTTACAATGCAAATTCACCAGCGGCCTGTGCTATATCTTTCATAGTAAGCACAAAAATGTATGAACTGTGTACTTCAATTTACTATTTTCCTTTCATCCCGTCGTCCAATTTCTTTTGTCCCTTGGTGCTGTATTGATAGCATTTGACCACAGAGAATGTATTTTGTGTCAGGGTTTGTTCTCATTGAAAGGAATTCAGTGTGTCATTCTCAAACAAAAAGACGCTTGCTCTGACATCATTCCGAACAAAAAGAAGAGGATCATGTTGCTCTCATAAAGGAGACATTGTTACAGGAAACAAACTCTCTCTCTCTCTTAGTCATTATCTGTTATGTTTATTTTCAGCTATCACTAATAATGTTTGGATGTTGGTAAATGAATGAAAATGTACACTATCACATGACTAAGCTTAAAGGGATAATATACCCACTAATGAACTTGCTCTCTTGTTGTTTCAAGCCTTCTTTCTTTCACAGAACACTATAGAAAATATCTTAAAGAAAGGTGGTAATCGTACAGCGGCGGCACCCTCTCACTAATAAAAGTTGACTAAAAAAAAGACATACGAGCGGGTTCCATTACTGTTCGATTACCAACTTTCTTCAATATATCTTTCTTTTTCTTTGCAGAAGAAAGAAAGTATTACGACAAGAGGGTGAGTGAAGACGAATCTTCATATATTTTTTTAACATAGATTCTTTAATACTCACTATTTTGGCTCTTCTCTTTTTAAGTACTTTTCCTCTGCTTCTATTGTTTCTGTCCACTCTCTCCCCCTCTGTAAATCATTAAGTCTGATTACATTGAGCTGATGGATTGAATGGAATCGACTGCCTGCCGATTTCTAAAAGTTTCCCCTGGCTGGGAGGTTGGCACATCACTCTAAATCAGAAAACTCAGGGCATTCAAGCTGATAGAATGTCCAAGTTCAAAACCAGACTATAAAGAGATTACCATTTCTCAGCGTATCTTCACATCAGAGACTCAGCCTGTTAGCTTCCAACCTTTGCTTAATCTTAATACAATTTCCCATAGATGGAGGACATGGAGGAGGGCGGATGGATTGATTCATCACCATGGAGATTTTGTTATGTCGGAAGGAAACTAAAAGCAAGGAGATTGAAATTGATTTTGCTTCCTAATGCTGTTTGGCTGTTGATTTATTCTTGTGATGGAATTATTACCTGCTATGCGTGTCTTTTGTTTGTCTGAATAAATGCGTTTATGAGGGACTGTTGCGAAGAGAGGAGAGATGTTGTCAGTTTCTTTGTCTTTGTGAATAAAAGCTGAAAGGCCTAAAAGCTGTTTATATTTTTGTGTCCGTCTGAAGAAGTGTTCTCCAAAATAGATATGACGGCTGTTCTGGGTGATTGTTTGTCTCTGCGGTCATCTTTTTTGACTGACAGATGGATCAGGATTTGTGATGGGTGAGAATATTTTTTGGGGGCTTTGAATCTTGTATCGGATCATAAAATGCTCCTTTGAAATTTGGTCTTGGATTGGTGTCCACTAATGGCTTGTTCTAGCATAGAAGATCCAACGGAAGCTGCCCTCCATCATGCCAGAGCTAGTATTGATTTTGATGCCACATTTGACTCAGAATAAAAAGTGTTACTGTTTTTTTACGTTTTATAATTTACACAAAGTAATTTAATTAAAAAGCTTTGAAATTAAGTAAATATATTGTTTTAATTTTGTGTGTGAAAGTTGAAAATCTCATTAACTTTATTCAAAACAATCATGAAATTCTGAATATTGAAACATATTTTGTTTTTTATATAAATACTTATTTTATTCTTCGCATAAACATACAGTGAAATTAAATGTTGGGCTTTTACTCAACTACTTTAATATTTTCCTCTGAAAAAAACGTAATCTGTGACTTTTATTTCATGATATATCCTCAAATGCCTGTCAAATGACCGCAGGGTGATCTGACAACATTGCTCTCTGGTCTTAAGTCAAAAACACAGCATGTACAAACCAGCTTTGATATTCTATTTGTAACATGCTGACACACAATTTTTTCCTCCTTTTTCCCCTACTCCATCATTTACATCCACTATCCTTTGGCTTTCGGCATCTCATCCTTTCAAAAGAAGCCCTTCATCATGTTGAGAGTGTGTGTATTGGATGTGTAGGGCAGCGTTAGCTTTGACCAAGATGAAAAGACGTTTTACAAAAGTTTGTCGAGAAGACTCTTGAGGTGCCTTGAGATTAATTTTACGTAACGGTCAGATTACTGTGGGTGAAGGAAATTTGGATTACTCTTGCATTAGATACATGAAACGCATTCATACGTGATGTGTCTCGTAACAAAGGGGGATATTTTGACACATAGGGTCTTAATTTAATCCATAGGGAGTTTACTGGTATGTAAAGATTTGCTAGAGCTGTTCCTACCCGTACTGACTTTTTTAAAAAATGTATTCCCACTGGATTTCTACTACTTGTCCTGAGGACATAAGTAATCAGTTTTGAGATTTTTCACACTTCTATAATTACCATTTCTGAAAAAAAAGCTGTTTCAAGAAACCCACAGCTGTCATAATAGCTTGAATTAGACAGCCCGAAGATTTGTAATTGTAGGACAAAAGAGAGTCTCTTCAAGATACATTTATTAAGTTAAATCAAATTAAAAACTGATATTCAAAAAACCGTGATATGACAAAATTGAACGCCTCTTAAAAATCCAGAAGATTTAAAGCAGACATGGAAGTTTTATACATTGACGCTTTCAAGTAATCTTCACGTAATCTAAAGCGATAAACTCTATCAAACAAACATTTAAAGGTGTCCAGCCGCCTTGCATTTCTCATCACAAGATTTCTTGTCTTAGACCCGCAAAAGTTCACTTTCACTGTTATATCTTCTTTGCTACTTAATCTCTCTCTCACTTTTAAAGTCATTTGATGAATATCCTGACTAATGGAGATCTATTTAACTCTAATCCTTCTCTGTTAAATATTTATCATTGGGTAATGAGAATGATAATCTCTGTGTGGGTTTCCATTTTTTCTAAGATAAAGAGCTGGAGTGAGGACATTTGCTCTTTCCCTATCTCTCTTTCACTCCCTTTCTCTCTCTGTCACGTTTTATGTAAAGTGTGTAAAATAATTTTATAATTTACACAAATCTTGCTTATAACCTGATTAGAAATATTTTAGCTGTGAGTAACAATACCATGATGGACATTGAGTTGTATAAAATACATCATCATTCGGTTTTAAATTTAAGCTCTAAATAATTTACACCAAAATGTGTTTTTAAGTTTTAAAATAAATAAACTGTTTAAACTTTGTGTACATGTGCGTAATAATAAATGAAGTAAATATTACAATTCATTAAAATATGAGGTGTATATTCAAAATAAAAATTTGTTAAATTTTTTTTTTTTTTGTAAATGTAGACAAATTAACCTTTGGTTTTTTAATCAATACATTAAGATATTTTCAGTGAATTTATAAGATAAATAAGATTAACAAAATTCTTTATTTTTGTGACATTTACTTGGCTACATTAATTTATTTTGGAGAGTATGAATGACTTTCACTGACCAGTCAAAATACTTTTCTTATTACACATGCTGCAAAAACTCTTGTTCTTATTTTACCTCTGGATCAAATTTAACCAGAAGGCACCAGACACGATCACTCTTTACATAAAGCCGAGGAGACATTCCAAAGAGCTGGACACTTCCAGAATTTACAAAGACCAGTCCCATAGAGACTTTCTCCTCTTGGCTAGACATACAATCCTGGCTGCTTTTGCCTGCAAGAAACCTATTCGTCGGGACAATAACTTCATAGATGGAACAGTATACCAAAAATCAAACAGAATGCGTGCACAGAATCACTTGAAGGTTTCTGAGTGCCTTGGGAAGACAATGTCCTGAGAAGTCTGGTGTGTCATGATGCCGTCACCCTCAAGGCACCTTAGGGGTGAACTGTTTCTTCCCTTTTGTTTAAGTCTCTGTGGAGCTGTTCTATAAAGCATTGCGGTCACAGACTACACCCTTTGCGTTCAAGTCGAGTGATCTTAAAAACATCTTGAGAAAATACAGAGAAGATACCTGAATCCTCAGATTGCAGTTACTACGATGTCTGATGCAAACACAGTCACACAGTTAGCGCTTTTATTCTTGGCAACTGGAAAAATTCATTTATAAAGTATAATGTAATATAAAACGGCTTAGTCAGCTTATATTTTATCTTTGAAATTCCTCTCGCTCAGCCGTTCTGTTTTTTCCTTTCAGATTAATCATTGAAATGTGCCACATTAGTAGAACTGTGGATCCGTGGAGCAGAAAGGCTTTACGTCCAATGCTTGTTCTGCACTTTTTGACTAATAAAGGCAGGGAGAGAATTTTAATTCATTACTTAATAAAAGCTTAATGCAGTGTGTCAAATGAAATGATTTCCCCCGTACCCTTTGAATACAGACACCCTGAAATAAGGTTTTTGTTTTTTGTCTTGTGCAATATAAAATGAATTGTGTAGACTAACATTGTAATAATAAAGGAAATCTAACATAAATAACTGCTAAAAAAAGCTAAATATTGTTCATTCAAATGCTCCCTTTAAGGATATATATGTGGTAAAATAATATTCTTCAAGAAACAATATAATATTGTTATATTATATTAATATTTTTTATAATATATTTTGTAATGGTACATTTCACATGTCCGTGGTAACAAACATCACATTTGCATCTAGATCCACAAATAAGCTACATTTTTCCCATTTTATCTTTTTCAGGATTATTTCTGTGTCTCTGTTTACAAAGGGTTTAAGAGTGTGTTTTTGGGAATTTTTGACCATTCTTCCAGAAGCACATTTGTGAGGTCACACACTGATGTTGGATGAAAAGGCCTGGCTCTCAGTCTCAGCTCTAATTCATCCCAAAGGTGTTTTATGGGGACAGTCAAGTTCATCCACACCGGACTCTGTCATCTTTGCCTTAATGAACCTTGCTTTTGTGCACATGTTGGAAGAGGAAGGGGTCCAAACTGTTCCCTAAATGATGGGAATTTTCCAAAATGTCTTGGTATGCAGAAGCAATCATAATCATTTTGATTATTTGGATGCATGACGGAGAAAGATGGTTTTAGGTCGTAGGTATTTTGGGATCCTTGGGAAAAGGTCTCGTATAGACAGTAGGGTTTGATGATCGGTGGATTGAGTGTTTGTGGATGTGTGAGTGAGTTTCAAGTGATCAAGTATGTTTTTATGTTTCTCATCTAATGGAGAAAACAGCACATGGCTTGTCTATATTACTGTGGAGACATGGAATGAACTGAGATGTCTGATTTACTCTGTCACCTGAATTTTAGATATGAACATGATATTTTATTTGGTGATATATTCTTTTATATTATATACTACCAATACAGAATACCGTTTATTTTGTCATTGTAATCGGCTGATAAAGATACCAATTACTGATATGTAAGTTCTCTGATCACCGTTAACTTTTTCAGATAAAGATGTAATATAGATATTGTCTTGATAATATTTAAAAGTTGTATTTTAAGGGCTTTTTTGTCCTTTAATGGAAAGGAAGTAGAGGCCAGATAGGAAAGTAATTGGGTAAATAATACGGAGCAGGAACGGCAAAGGATGTGACGGGAATCCAACCGGCTTAAATTATTAAAACAATGTTTTGTTATGATTGTAATAAAATATGTTATGTATGATGTTTTAGGATCTACTCTGTGCACAACATGTTACCAACTTGCAAGTTTCAGATTATGCTGTCCACAAAAATACCTTGATCTTTACATTTTTGTTATCTAGATGTTGTTAAATGTTTCCTCTAAATATTAGGAGACACAAGCTGATCCTTCTAACCTTTCCTCTTTGGTTTATTCTCTTTCAGACTGAACAGGTGGTCCTGCAAGAAAGCTTTCCCCACAATTCCTTTATGAAGCACAGGAAGGTTCAACAACAAAGGAGTAAGGTTGAAACAAACACATGGCTCATCTTATCCTATGATGCCTTCAGTTGCTTATGAGTAGGTTTATTTTATGGACACACAACTGCAAGAAATAGGACTACCGGCGAATCCATCGCTGGCTATGGGGGCCATGGTGACCTAGAATTAACTGTCGTTTTTTAGTCAAACGATATCTTTTTCCAGTACCATCTGGCCAACGCAGCCATGGCTGGAGTAAGGAAGTTTACGCGAGCTATCAGGCATCATGGTCTCCACCGCCTGATCGTAGCGCTCATACTTTTCTGCCTGCTCTCCATGGCCTATCTAGCTTACCACGTCAGCGCTGGACCCAAAATAAAGGAAGCTCCCCTTCCGCTCCCACTTGGGGATTGTGTTGCTTCATCATTCATCGGTGGCGCACAAAGAGCTCCACTGTTTTCGCCATCCCAGGTCAGCCAGCGAAGACACTCAGGTCGGATTGTTGATAGATCGCGGACCGATCCTGTGGTCTTGCTGTTTGTCGAGAGCATCTACTCCCAACTCGGACAGGAGATCGTCGCCATTTTAGAGTCGAGCCGCTTTCATTACCGTACCGAAATTGCACCAGGGAAGGGTGACATGCCTCCCTTGACATGGCGAGGTCACGGGCGATACACGCTCATCGTCTACGAGAATCTTCTCAAGTACGTCAACTTGGATTCTTGGAACCGCCAGTTGCTGGATAAATACTGCCAGGACTATGGAGTTGGTATCATTGGCTTTTATCGTGCGAATGAAAACTCGCCATCCAGCGCTCAACTACGAGGCTTTCCTCTCTTCCTGCGGTCCAATCTACCACTTTGGGATTACAGAGTCAGTCCCGCCGCACCGCTGCTGTACATCACCAAACCAAATGAACTAGAGCCAGGCCCTTTGCCTGCAGACAACTGGACCATTTTTCTATCCAACCACAGCACTTATGAACCAGTTCTGTTAGCAAGCCCCAGACCAACAGAACTGAATCAACTCCCAACACATTCTCACCAGCAGAGGATGCTCTTGGCTACTGTCGTCCAGGACTTGGGCCTTCACGATGGGATCCAGCGAGTCTTCTTTGGTGGTAGCTTGTCTTTCTGGCTGCACAAGCTGCTTTTTGTGGATGCTGTTGGGTATTTAACCAGCAGGCGGCTCAGCTTGTCATTGGACAGATTTTTACTGGTGGATGTGGACGATATCTTTGTTGGGAAGGAGGGGACACGCATGAAAGTGGCAGATGTGGAGGTAATTATATTAAGTCCTAAAAGAGCCATGTGAGACGATCCCAAGTGTGAGGCTAATTATACTGATGTTTCCAAGTGGAAACATCACTGAAACATTGCAAATAAAACAATAATTAGTGGTTCTGGCTAATTACAAATCCACCGAATTTTAATATGGCTACATATAAAAAATTGGCACACGTCTCATTGCACACTGTTTGTTCTTATGAAATAAGTCCCATGGTCCTGGTGAAAGGTTACCTTGGAACCGAAAATAGTTATTAGCAAGGATACCTGGTAACCACATAGCAACACTCTTTTGTCATTCACTCGTGCTTTTGTCATTTAAAAAAAATGTATGTAATGTAAATCCGTATGAGTTTCTTTCTGCAGAACTAAAAAGAAGATATTTTGAATAATGTTGGGAGTGGAACAGCAATGGTAACCTTTTTTACGTTTTATGTCTGTACAATATAAGTTTAAATTATCAATATCTTCTTTTTTTGTTCTGCAGTACTGACAAAAGTGTAAGTAATTAAAAACAGAATTGTATTAATTGGGCAGACTGTCCCTTTAAAGTTATATACTGTAAAAGTTATATAAAATACCATGGTCAAAAAATGATTCCTATAGTTAAATCCTGGTCATTTTATGGTTACTACGGTTTTACTGCAAATACAGTGGTTAAACGATGGCTTCTGTAATAAACCAAGGTTAATTTTCATAAGTGCCGACTACAGAAACCTTTGCTTGTATATGCAAACCAGTAATTTACTGTTATTTAGTTGCTTGGAATCAGACCTCACTCAGACCTGACCCAGTTCTTCGTCACTAAATATTCTGCAGTTGTTTGTGTCTTTTGTGTTTTAATAATCCAAGCTCAGAGCATCTCTCTGCCAGACGTCACAGTCCCAGCGCTTCTCCATGACTCAAATGACGCTAATGAATTAACAGGCTTAAAACGGATAAGAGATGTTTTCTCTCGGCTGTTGTTTGTAGAGAGCTGTGATTATTGTGTGTGAAAGAGAGAGAGCTTATTTGTAATCCAGTGGAACATGATTCTCTCTCTCTCTCTCTCTCTCTCTCTCTCTCTCTCTCTCTCTCTCTCTCTCTCTCTCTCTCTCTCTCTCTCTCTCTCTCTCTCTCTCTCTCTCTCTCTCTCTCTCTCTCTCTCTCTCTCTCTCTCTCTCTCTCTCTCTCTCTCTCTCTCTCTCTCTCTCTCTCTCTCCTTGGATTAAAAGAAGACTCTGGCTGTAGGCTTGCATGGGGCTCACTTTTTAATTTGAGCTGATAAGTTCTCCTAGGGGGTTCTGTGTGGCCCACCAAACCAAAAGCAATGACATGCCTGAGGTTTTCACTTTTTCTATCTTTCTACGGTTTTCTATTGGTAAAAGCCTATTTTAATGGGTTGTTCTGTCCTGATCTCACACTTTCTGCCACTCTTATGTTACTTTTAAGTACATGTAGTGTAAAATCAGTCTTTGGTTGTCTCACATTTACAGAAGACAGATACAACTTTGTGATTTTTTCCGTAAAAAGCCGAGCTCCACATGGCAGGCCGTGAGCAGAGCTCGTGACCAATCTATTCACAAGGGCTTCTTCTACATTGTACACACTGATGCTCGTGCTCTTCCGAGCTCTCGAATACTGCGTAGGTGAAATTTTTATGGGAGAAACAACCTGTTACTTTCTGAACGTAAAAAGTTGAAGACTTAAAAATAACTTACAGAGTTTGAGCACAGATGTCATATGACAAACTCTGTTTTAAACAATTGGACCATGTTGAGAACTTTACAAGTTTAACAGTCTAAATGCATGTATAATGCATAAAACAGCATGATAGCTCTCCTTTAAGTTTTAGCTAGTGATACAAAAATAGTATCCTCCTTATTCTCCACCTGTTTTCCCCTGTGGGATATCCAAATAAAATATTTCATGTGACTAGAGCTCTGTGATAAGACAGGATATCAGTACTAAGTTTCATTTCATTTCAGTCCTAATGCAATACACCCTTTATATACTGTGATGTTCATTTTAATTTAAACTTTTCCCCTTTAAATCCCAAAAAAGTTTTGTGCAAACCCCAAAAATACATGACATAACCCACGCATCCATGTTATTTCTTTTTTCTCTCTTTTCTCACCAGGCGCTTCTTAACACACAGAACAAACTCCGTTCCCTGGTTCCCAATTTCACATTCAACCTTGGATTCTCTGGAAAGTTTTTCCATACAGGTACAATATGATGCGCTGTTTAAGTAAGGCGAGCCCTGCAAATTAAGCTCACAGACATTGAATCATTGTTTGTTCTTCAGGTACAGATGAAGAGGATGAAGGAGATGACACTCTTCTCAGACATAGGCAAGAGTTCTGGTGGTTTCCTCACATGTGGAGTCACATGCAGCCTCACCTCTTCCACAACGTCAGCGTGCTGGCAGAACAGATGAGACTCAACAAGCAGTTTGCACAGGTAAGATTCTGTCCGGATTCAGTCTGGAAAACAAACCTTTAATTCTTTTTGTAATCTTCAGTGTGATTGGATAATGCATGGGAAACGGAATAGTTCAGGGTCAACTGCAGAACACAAAAGAAGATATTTTGAATATTGTTGGTTTTCACAGTGGCACTTGTTTTATTCCATTGTTTGGACAATGCAAATTGAATGGATGCCAGTTTCAAACATTCTTCAACATATCTTATTTTGTGTTTCGTGGAAGAAAGTAAGTCCGATTTGACAAGAGGTGGAGTAAATGATGATGTTGTTTTTTTGTTTTTTGATGAACTTTCAGCGCCTGTATACTCACTCTGATATTAAAAAACAATGTGGTACCACACTGACCTGTTTTTTTCTATGTGTTGCAGGAACATGGGATCCCCACAGACATGGGTTATGCTGTAGCCCCCCATCACTCTGGTGTTTATCCTGTTCACAGCCAGCTATATGAAGCTTGGAAGAACGTGTGGGGCATCAAGGTAACCAGCACAGAGGAATATCCGCACCTCAGACCCGCTCGTTACCGCAGAGGCTTCATACACAATGGCATACAGGTACAAAAGTTGTCCCGTTGCACAGACACACATTAAAAAAGTGAAACAAACATACATGCTGACTTCTTTATTGCACGTGTGTCAGGTTCTTCCTCGGCAGACGTGTGGGCTGTTCACACACACCATCTTCTACAAAGATTACCCAGGAGGCCCTCAAGAGCTTGACAAAAGCATCCGGGGCGGAGAACTGTTTCTTACTGTGCTTCTTAATCCGGTTAGAAACACATAAACCCGCCGTCCGAATTTTTTAAATTACACTTGATGGATGCAACAAGGTCCTTGCTTTACCATGAGTCATCTTCTCTCTCCCATGGGCAGGTCAGCATATTCATGACTCACCTGTCAAACTACGGCAACGACCGGCTTGGCCTGTACACGTTTGAGTCATTGGTGAGGTTTGTGCAGTGCTGGACTCACCTGCGCCTGCAGACGTTGCCTCCTGTCCGACTCGCACAAAAATACTTCCAGATTTTCCCTGACGAGAGAGACCCTTTGTGGCAGGTTGGTGCTATAACACTCAGCACGTTTTCTGTTAAGCCTCAAGGATTTCACACCATTTTATTAATTACGCTAAACATTTTAACAATGAGCAGGAGGACTTGGGTGTTACAATGATTTGTGAGATTTGCATTTTAATTCATACTTATTGGAAATATCCCCCTCTGCTAAACAGAATCCATGTCATGACAAGAGACACAAAGACATCTGGTCTAAGGAGAAGACATGTGACAGACTGCCAAAGTTTTTAGTGATTGGCCCTCAGAAGACAGGTAATTCCAAAATAACCTATGTCAAAATTTTAAGCTGAATCAAAAGGAAGTTGCATTATTTTTCAGATGTTTAGTCGAACTCATGACCCTGGGATGATGATTATACTCTTTCAGTTGAATATTGATTTTTGCTAAGGTCGTTTTGAGTATGTCTGGTTCTATACAAGATTTAAGATCTGTGGTAGACTTCAATACAGATTTCCTATTATTAATCTATTTTATCCTTAGACAGACGGGGATAGGAGGGCATGAGAAAGACATAAAATAAAATAGTCTGATAAAAGATAGTCTTGTAGTTTTATTTATAATTTTGAATCGGCTATTTTGTATTATTTTCTTAAAATAATATTATTATTATTTTTAATTTAATAACATTTATTTTCTTTTTAATTAATTTAAGTTTTTAATTTAGGTTTTTGGCCCTTTTTTATTATTCTTTATTATTTCAATACAAGCTATTACAGTTTTCTTTATTATTACTTTGGTTCATTGCTTTAGACCACATATCAAAATTTTGTTTTATACACATCAAATAATGCTTAGACCTTCACTTTATTTATTTAACCCATACAAAGTAGTATGAGTAATATTTATTCAGCATTATTCAAATGGTTTGATGAAGTGATTTACTGTGACATCACACAGGAAGTACTGCACTTCACTCCTTTCTCACGCTACACCCTGCCATTACCAGCAGTTTTCCCAGCACGGTCACCTTTGAGGAGGTTCAGTTTTTCAACGGACCAAATTACCAGCATGGCATTGACTGGTAACCATGGAAACCATGCTTCATTTCCTTATTTCCAAATCCGCTATCTATTTTTGTTCAGCCTATGAAATTACACTTATAGACAAGATGTAAAGATGATGCTTTATGTTTGAATTGTATTGTATTACTGGTGTTTGCTTTTCCATATAAACATTAAGATTATTATGGACTAGACATAGATATAGAACCCCAAGCATTAAAAACTGTAGATAGTAATCCATATGTATTTAAGTAATGTGGGAAAAAATTGCATGCAGCAAGAATTATTTGGAAGCATATTCAGTTAGGTTTCTTGTAATTTTTGTAAGATTTGTTTTATTTCTTAGAAAAATCCTATGTGTGTGTCTTATAGGTATATGGATTTTTTCCCCGTACCCTCGAATGTCAGCACAGACTTCATGTTTGAGAAGAGCGCAAACTACTTTGACACTGAGACTGTACCAAAAAGAGCAGCCGCCCTGTTACCAAGAGCCAAAATCATCACTATACTTATAAACCCAGCTGACCGAGCATACTCCTGGTACCAGGTGTGTTTGTGTGTACAGATATGGCTTTCACACCTGCTATTTACATTTTATATAAAAACAAAGCCAAAAAGATGTGTTATGCGAAATCACACTTGAAGGAACACAGGTCTGAAACTTGAAAGTGATGAAATTGAAACCTGTATGTCTGTCTTTTTTTCCACTGAACACAAAATAAGATATTTTGAAGAATGTTTTTAATTGGCACACAGTCTTTTGCCTTGGTTTTGTGGCATTACAATATAAAAAAATGGGTGCCGGCACAGTTTGGTTACAAACTTTGTTCAAAATATCTTCTTTTGTGTTTTACGTAAGTAAGAGGTTGAGCAAATAATGACACAATCATCATATTTAGATAAACTGTCACTTTAAATGATTTGTAACCACAAATCAAAGACATTACCTTCAGGGACAAGCAGTGATTTATCTGAGCAAGTGTGATCAGATCACCACAGACAGATGTTAATATGAGATGTAAATAAGGCCACAGAGAAACATAAGAGGAACAGTATAAATGTTTTAGTTCACTTCTCTCTCTAGCATCAGAGGGCTCATCAGGACCCTGTGGCTCTAAACTATACATTTCATGAGGTGATCACCGCAGGTCCCTCATCACCCGCCGCTCTGCTGTCGCTGCATCGCCACTGTCTACAGCCCGGGGCTTACAGCAGCCATCTGGAGCGCTGGCTACACCATTACCAACCCAGTCAGGTGCACACACTAATACAAACACATGGTGCGACTTTAAGCTTACGGCATGAATGTTAACCTCGTACATGAAAACTTAATTATTTTTAATTTTATGGATACATTGTGTTCATGCTGTTGAATACTCTCAGGGAATTTTTCAGACTAAACAAATGGGAGGAGCTTTAAAAATAACAATGAAATAACGCACATTTAATTATGTACAGATTTTAGACTACTTAACAGTATGTTTGTTGGTTGACTTCCCAGCACTTGCTCAATCATCGGCAATTTTCCCAAACCGTCGGGAGACGAGTCAAGTGTAGCGAATTTAGCAACCGTTATTATATCTGTAATATTGTAGAACGTCACTTAAGAAGTTCAATTTACCAAACTTACATTTAACATCTGTTTCTAAACCTTCCAACCTGCTGGCCCGTCATTATAAAGTGTTAACGCGCAGTTGTATTAGATGAAATTGTCTGTGATGTCATCTCCACAGATGCCATTTATAGACATTTAATTAAACTTTTTGGAACGTTTTTACATAAAATGATTCTAAACAATGTCTGTGAAAACATAATCTTTATATATTTACTACTAACTGAGTAAGACTGACAACCAAATAAGACTGAAATTAATGGTTGACATCAAACTTTAAATCTCATTATCCCACAATTAATTTTCTGATTTGATACTGGTTTTCAGAGGCAGGGTCCCAAATATTTTTGTACGCAGCGAAAAAAGTTTTTTTGTAGAATTCTTTGTGATGTGTGTTCTATTCTGCGAGCAGCTGTTGATGGTGGACGGCGTGCAGTTACGCTCCAGTCCTGCTCATGTGATGGATGGAATCCAGAAGTTCCTTGGAGTCACACCATATTACAACTATACTCAAGCTCTGATGTATGACTTCTCATTATTTCTCTCTAACTTGGCTCTTTCTATTTACAGTTATATTTTGAAGAAAGAGAAAGTTCACCCAAAAATGATTCACTCAACCTCATGTTAGACTAGAAGTTAAAGAAAAGTAAGGATTTGTGATCTCATGGCGATAGAAATATCTCTTTATTTATTTATATTTGTGTGTTTGTAGGTTCGATGAGAGCAAAGGTTTCTGGTGTCAAAAAGTGGAGGCGGGACGCTCTCGTTGTCTCGGTAAAAGTAAAGGAAGGAAATATCCAGACATGAACCCCGAGGTAAAACTCATTTTCTTAACATCACAGCTTTCCATGTCAGATATGGAGATGAGGTTGACACAACTGAAGAAAAACTCACATCTTGTTTAAACTACACACAGTAGCGCTTTATTTATTATTGGCTGAAGGATTTGCGGTCAGTCTTTTAAATGTGTTTGTATATTTGCTTGTGTGTGACCGTACTTGTTTTTCTCAACTCTAGTCAAGGGCATTTCTATCAGAGTATTACCGCGAGCCGAACGTGGAGTTGCTCAGGCTGTTAAAACGTCTCGGACAGCCGCTGCCCGTTTGGCTCAGAGACGAGCTGCACAATGCCAGCTGGAGCTGATGAGAACCCTCATTAGGATAACCGTTCTGAAACCCAGCTTCACGCTGGAGAACTTAAGGCCTGAAGAACTGCGGCAAGAGCAGAAACAGGGTTACTGATCCTCTCGCCCCATATGCCGCACAAGCTCGGGCCAATCACGTACAGCAGATCAAGACCAAGCCCTTGAAGACTGAGGTCGACCTCTTTGTCTTGGTCACTTGTGAAAATAAATGAAAGTGTCGGTGTCACAAAGACATTCGGAGTTAGTCCTCTGAGAAGTGGAGATGTCGCACGGATCCTTCAGTACAGTATGGACATTTTGTGGGAGTGTTTATGAGGGACTGATAAGATTTATATACATTTTATTCCTAAAGTTTTAATTCTGCCAAGCAGAGGGTTATTTAAATGTGTTTTATCATATTTGGTTTATCTTTAAGAACAGTGCTGTTTAAATTATTTCTGTTTGATGATTCTTGGAAAGAATTTTTTTTATAAATGTCAAATTTAATTTATTGATGGATGGTATGATTTGCATATCTGTACGCAGCATCATTATTGTTACAAAAACATAAAGTAAAAAAATTATGCAACATTTCTCATATTCTGAGATAAGGTTATCCCAGAATGCATTGTGATGAGCTCATTTAGTTTTAAACATATTGTCCTTGCAGGTCACTAGATTGTAAAACAGGACAAGATGTGTCTCAAAAAGTTTTGATCTGTGCCAAACCAAACTACACATTAAGAGAATGTTTCGATCAAGTCATTGTATGCAGCAAATCTTCATTGCCAGTGAACGAATGTGTATTGTGTGTTTGTATGTGTGTGGATCCGTCGGTTTAAGTCTCACAACAATGTAATCTGAAGTCTGGAGTTCATCTTGGGAAATAAAGGCACAAAGTGAAGAGTTGAACTTGCAGATCCTTATTTTAAAGATGAGGCAGTCTCTTATCTTTTTTCCTGCAGACTGTTTTATCAGATAGAAGGTAGAGTTGAGGGGGGGGGGGGGGGGAGAGCGAGAGAGCGAGAGAGAGAGAGAGAGGGAGAGAGGGAGAGAGGGAGAGAGAGAGAGAGAGAGAGAGAGAGAGAGAGAGAGAGAGAGAGAGAGAGAGAGAGAGAGAGAGAGAGAGAGAGAGAGAGAGAGAGAGAGAGAGAGAGACAGAGAGAGACAGAGAGAGACAGAGAGTGAGTTTGATTAATCATCACACAGAAACGAGGGGCTTGTCCTCCTTTCCAGAGATTCGAGGGACCTGGCGGTCAGCTTTACGAAACAAAGCTCTTAAGACTTGTTGAAGTCTGCTGGGAGTCACTACAGATGGAACACTCTGTGCTTAAGGGATGAATAGATGATGTATCTGCAGTCAGACCCATATACACATCACAACAAGTGCTGATTATTATATAAACTTAAGGAAAAACTTGTTTTCAAGGCAGTTCTTAATGAGGAGTTATAGTATGTTCCACATTTTAATGAAGACACAAAGTGTCCATTTTATGACCCAGAAAGATAAGAAAATATTTCATTAAACTAGGTTCATTTTTATGCACAGTTTACAGACTGTGGTCTATTATGTTTACTGTGAAACAGCATTCAAAACACAATTTATTTGTGTGTGCTGAATAATAAAGCAGAAAATGAAAGAAGTGAAACTATTGAGTTATTAAGATAGTGTTTTAGTTTTTAAATTTTTGTTTCTGGGTTCCAGTTCCTCTGAAAATTACAATACAGCCTTAACACTATTGCTTTTTATGTAAATACACAACCAGTCAAAAGAAGCTTTTTAAAAATGTTGCGAAAATCTCCATTTATTAAGCATTTATTCAAGTCATAAATTTCAACATATTTTTTCTAAATTCATTTTGAACATTAAGGCATACATTTTGATTAAAGAATTATAGGGATTACTGAAAACATTTCAATGGTGTTTCCAAAATTTTGGCTTGTAATGTATATTTAAATTTCTTGCAGAGTAAACTTAAAATCAGCTTTAAGAATTTAAGGATGTTTGGCAAAAATAACTCCAAAAAACAATCAATCGCTTATTGTGATCTTTTAAGCTTTAAGCACAGACACAAAGATTATTTGGGACTATATAAGTTCATGGTTTTATTCACATATTTTTCTATGGTAAAATATGTGTCTAGGACATGATATAATCCTATTAAGACCAGTTTATTTATGTCTCTGACATGACATTATCCTAAATCGAACCTTTGAAATTTTTTTATGACATCATGCAATCCACTTAGAATTTTTTATTGTGTCTATGAGATCCCATATTACTAATTCTAGCAATAATTTAAATGTATGACATTACATATTGCTAATTAGAGCATTTTAATTGTAAAGTCAATTAAAATCAAACTTGAGGGTATTTCAGTAGTTCACAAATTCGATTTTTAATTTAACATTTTTTATAATCATATATATATATATATATATATATATATATATATATATAAACCTTATCCAAATTTACTAAATCTTAACAATGCAGTCTTGGTAATTTTTTATGATTTTACTTTTTAAAAATGAGTTCTGTCCCAATAAGAAAAACAAGTAGCTGCAGAAATGCACTTTTTATTAAATACTTTTCCAGATCAAGATTCAATAATAACAAAGCTATGATGAAGACCTACTAACATTCAAACAAACACTTGATAGTTGTCATTTCATGGTTTTATTAAATGTATGATCATGCAAAATCCAGCATCCATGTTTAAACTCCGAGTATATACGAAGCCCAATAGTATACCATTACAATGCAATAGAGTTACTTAGAATGAGGGGAGCATACCAAGCAGAGGCTTTTGTTTTATATATATTTTTCACTATTTTCTAATTTTTTTTCCATTTTAAACATGGTATGTCACATAATTCCCAATGGATTGGTTTTCATGTCCAGGCGCAAATACTATGACATTTTTCTCTTTTTTTTTATTAAGTAAACACACAACAGTGGAAAAAAGATTTTACCAAGAAAAGTAGACATGCACATCCGCCGATTTATTTCAACTGTGTGTTTGATTTCTCCTGCATTTGGACGGGCGAGCCAGAAGAATCTTCGTCCATTCCGGCCCAAGATCTCACAGGGTGGATGTTTATTTCTCAAAATCTATTCTAGTGTCTTCTCATTGCCATCATTCATTTTCCCTTAAATGAAGTTGAAGAAGTTTAAGATGAAGACCATGTACAGAAAAGGATGAATTTACAAAAAATCTAAAAAAGAAAAAGTGTAGTTGTAGTTTGGCCAGGCAAAGCAGCAGTCCCCCATAGCACATAAACAAGAAAATAAAATTAAGTTTAAAAAAAAACACCAGAAATAGAGCAAGAGACGTAATCAAAGCGTTACAATCTGACGACATCACTACGTTAAAAGGACGTTGTCATAAAGGTGATAAACACGCGCACACTTACACACGTGCGGATATACAGATCTGATATGTCAAGAAGCCCAGCACACAATGAGGGGTGTGTGAACACTACACGTATTTACAGACCGTCGATACAAAAGACAGATGTGTGCTCCAAAAGGGATGAAGTTGTCTTTTGTTTTCAACACTTCACCATAAACTAAAATCTAGCATCTAAAGACAAAAAACATTCCTGTAACTACAGACAAACTCTTCGAACGCATCACTCACAAAACTCAAACCCTCACTTTTAACAGTTAAGTAACAGTAATATTAAAACGCTGTTTAAATAGTCAGTGCCATAAAACCGATGTGTAACACAATTTGTGATCAAAAGCAACAGACCTCTGTGAATCTGAATCGTACAAACATTGTGATTTTTAAACTATAGCAAAGTGTCAACAGAGTTTCCAACCGCTCATCGTGTCTGGATGAGACGAACAACGTTTATTACACAGCTTTGACACCCGTCACCAACATGAAGCACGACGACATTGAGGACAGGGTGATTCAGACACATCAAACATTACTAAAACAACCGCACACTTAGGATAAAAAGTGTCTGTGTGTATGTGTGTGATGGTATTGTACGTGTGTAGAAGATTCAAAACACAGCTTGAACCCCCATCTTCAACTATTCAGCTATTTAAGTATTTATAATGTTGTTTGTAGCAACTGTTTAAGATCTGATAAAGAGCATTTAAGATCCGATATGATCTTGGTTTTGGATGACTCTACGGATGACTCTAATATATTTGTTCTGTATTTGGGGTTGTGTTGTAAACCGGTCTGTTTGTGAGGGCTTCCGTACAGTCATATTCCCTTATAGCGGGCGCAAGCTTATTAACCTAATAGAGGGAAGAGTTTAATGTAGATACATTTATATTACCCTCCGCATACATAATCTGAAACTACTTTTTCCTTAACCTGAACGGCGAGTGTTTTATCTCCTTTAAATATATCTAATATTATTTAGGTTAACTTAAAAAAGGTTTAAAAACACAAAAATACTTGTTACACGTGAGTTCAAGAGCAGAAGAAAAAGGAAAATGAAGAGTTCCACGTTAACACAGGAAAATACTACTGTAACACCGGAACCGTTCAAACCTTCTCAGACTCCGGTTATGTAAAGAAAACCAACACCAAACAAACGTTCCTTAAAAGACTAAAAACTACACTTTGGTTCTTTTCCTTTTTGATATGATGAACTTCTGAACTGTTTCCCTGTCATTCAGCGGACTTATTCCTCCTGATTTTGTATGCAAAAACTCGCAAAGTATACAAGATCAAGTGAACGATACCCTGTAAACTTGAGCGGTTTTTGTCCGTGTTTGTGTCTTTCGATCACCGCCGGCCCCCGCGACCCTCCCAACCCTCCCGTCCTGTTTTACTTACATAAATTTTTAACGAACTTGATTGTTGCTTCTGTTTCAGCTAGTGATTTTTTACAATATACAGTATATTTATGAATTCATAGATCAGTACGTACAACACCTTCTGAACATCTTTAACGGGCAAAAAAAGATGGTTCCATGGGAAAAGGACAAAACAGCACCCCCATGTGGGCGTCAGATACATGCACCGTCCCTCGGGCGGGGCCACAGCCGCGGCCAGCTCCCGTTGGTCAAAGATTGGACAGGATAGGTGGTGTTGACAGTTGAACTGGATGTTGTTAAGAGTTCCTCACTGGTGTGTCTGTAACTTTAAGAGCTGTCATCCAGCCGGCCTTCATGTGCCCGTCCGGCCACAAAGAAGAAACGTTCCCATTATCTTGAGAATCCAGGCAAGCTGAAGAGATGAGCAGAACGAGATTACAAAAGCATCTGTAGTACATTTGTTTCACAGTGTGATAGGTGTGTGTTTTTACCTGCGTCCCATGCGGTTCACTGTAATGGGGCGGCTGGCGCCCCCGAGCAGTGAAAGTGAACGTTAAGCCATTTTGCATCACGGCGGTGCCACACGCGGGTCTCCTCAGACTGGCAGCTGCGCGGGCGGCCCTGGCTGTCCATGTACTGCGTCAGTCGGATGTACGCGATGCAGGCGGCGTCTTCTCCGATGAGGTGGACGTGAGGGTTCAGGATAGTGGTGTGCACGGGTTTGTTGTTCTTACTTAACACTGTATCCATAACAGACACTTTAGATGTCAGGACAGATTATAGAAATACAACGCTGCTTAATGTAAACTTACGGTGCTCAAAATAAAACTTGTGGAAGTCCATTCCCTCCACCAGATTTCCAAGAGCTTCAGGCTCGAAAGAGGTCAAGCCGGGATCACAGATTCTTCTGAAGGAGGCACATGTAGGATTACAGTAAATAAAACATTGCCCTTAGGAACTCTTTTATTCATCGTCAGAAATTCTTCAAACTATATTTTTCCTACTTTGTGTTTTATAAATGTGTACTCACGTATATGCTTCAAAGTCTCCATTGTTGACAGCTTCGATCAACTGCTCTGTGATCTTTATAATCTCCTGCTTACGAGCTTTAGAACCAGGACAGAAAATAAGAATGAAGGAGGATAAAAAGAAGTGAAGAGGAAGAAACAGAAGCAGAAGCAAGTTATCATGATGCACAGTAAACAGATCAGACATGATCAGAACATTTCTAGAGCTCAGGTTGATAACTCACAACTTGGCTATTTGAAAAAGTCTTAAAGCAAACATACTGTATGCGACAAAAACTTTTTCAGTATGTGCAATATGCACTCTAGCCATTAGAAATGTAACACTTTAATGATTTCTATTTTATCAATTTACTTATTGTTCTATTATAATTTTATTTTATTAAAAATGAAAATTATGCTAACAAATGTTTTTATTTTAATAAATGATTATACTGTATAAGTATGTTTAACATCATCTTTCTTTACAGTTACCTTGCAAAAGAATCCAAGGGATTAAAAGCTATATTACCTTAATAAAAACTGTTCAATAAACTGATTTGTTCGAATGTGACATAAAAATAACAAAAAATCAAACAATTAATTTCTCTAAAATTGACATATATTATCTAAGTTCATTTAATGAAAAGTACTACACTTTAAACCAACAAATTATATATTTTTTAAAAACTTAACTTTTGTGTCAATACTAATACAATAAATCGAAAACTTAAGTTACTCATATTTACTCAATTAGAACCATATATAAAACTGATATTACAGCTTTAAAATAAAGTAACAATTTACACCCAAAACATTTTTTTCAGTTCGCACAAAATAAAACGTTTTTCACGTTTTTGCACTTGGTGTAATGC
The DNA here is from genome assembly GCA_033220385.1 of Triplophysa yarkandensis. Lineage (NCBI taxonomy): Eukaryota > Metazoa > Chordata > Actinopteri > Cypriniformes > Nemacheilidae > Triplophysa > Triplophysa yarkandensis. The sequence continues at coordinate 16,252,085 of CM065672.1, forward strand.
TTCAAAAGGTTTTAATTTGAAGTGCCTTCACATTATGCTCGATTCAAGTACAGGTAGGTGTAAATTTACCCTTTATACAAAGATTTGCTTTTACAAAGCTACTTAACCCCAACTCAACACAATTCCTTCTGAAAGCTGTCTACAATGACCTGCAGTGATGTCACTGCCTATTTTTACACAACCAATTTATATACTAGTTTTGCTTACTGCTATAACTGCATATGTGTCCTGGTCAAGCCCACACACTTACACTGACCTGCGGACCCATTGTCTGTGGAGACACCGCTGACCCCGTGAGCTCCAGCACAGGGGCCGGACTGTGTGCTCTCTAACTCTGTACATGAAGCATTTCCTGAACTGTTCCAAGCCAAGCGTTTACAGTCATGCACAGGGACAGCTGTAACACACGCGGCATTGCAAGCAGCGGAGGTGATGAAACATGCAGAAAGAGAGAGGAGCCATCAACACACTGATATGAAGTACAACGCTTTTATATACACAAGAAGTGTGTGATGTGGTCATCATTTAGTCATCATGTTGCTTTAATCTTGTATTAATATTCTGTCTGTGAAAAAGAAATATTGTGTTATACACAATGTCTAGGCAGCTGTTTATCAACTGATTACAAGAAGATAGATCCTGTAGCGCAATGGTTTGTAGGGAATGTGTTTAATTCCAAAGCATTCAATTTATGTTGTTCCAGTCATCATGTACCAAACCGTTTTTTATTCTGCCAAACACTAAAGAAGATATTTTCAAAAATGGTTTGTAACATAAAACCATTGGTCCCCACAACAGTTCTTTTGGGTCCAGACTATAGAAGAGAATGAGACCAATGCATTTTGATTACAAACATTCTTCAAAATATCTTCTTTTGTGTTCTGGGGAAGAAAGAATGTCATACAGGTTTAAATGACATGAGAAGGGTGGTAGAATTTTAATTTTGGGGTGAACTATCACTACTGCCATTTTGATTTAGAGAAACAGTCGCAAGTATTTTGCATATTCTAGGTATAGTTTTAAAATGATTGTTGTACTTCATCAACAGTGTTATGGTGCAGAAGAAGAATTAAAAAGAATGAACAGAAAAAGTCAACGATGTTAGAAAAGATTAACAATGAAAATGTGAGATTGAATCAAAGTATTAAACAAAAATATTGTCAAATGACAAAGGGAGCAGGATGGAGAGGATGGAAACTGAACTGATGTTGGACAACATGATCACATGGTGCAGCTTCGTTGTTTTTGATTTGTTTTGTTTTCTATAAAATAACTTGCTTAAAACCTCACCATTATCTTTTGCCTCTCTATTGCAGTCTCAGTTTGAAATATTGCAAGTTATAATTTAAGTAACATCAAACCGCTCAAGGACAATAGACTTTCTATCTTTTTAATAAAAAAAACTACTTACAATTACAAATGTCATTCAATACTCATGTTTACGATACATTAACAAGCAGAAAAATAAAAACAGAGCTCCAGATCCAGAAATCTAACTTCTGAAAGCTCGGGAGAGGAACAGTCACATGTTATGGAGAGGAATGTACTGTAGGGAGAACCAGGAATATCCACCATGAGATAACAAAATACATGCAAAAAATCAGTGTGTGAATGTATTTGTGAGAGGTACAGAAGACCGAAACTGTGATGTACAATTCAACACCAGACACAGGTGAGCCAAACAGTCTCTAAAGGACAGAACACACTTAAGAGCAGAAAAGGCTCGAATCGGGAGGGGACGATAAGGTCTCGACTTGTGGGTTTAAGGAGGATAAAGGTGCCCAGGTGTTACGAGAGAGTCTTGACTTACTGGCTGGAGAACCCTGCGGTGAAGCCACCAGAACGGGCAGCTCGTCCCCGGCACTGCACTGACTCATCACGGCACTGTCACAGCTCGCCCCCTGTGCGCTCTCGGCTGGCACGGGCCCAAAACCACACGCCACCAGAAGAAAAACACACACATCTCTCATGTCCTTCACTAAGACAAACACCAAACCAACTTTGGCAGCATTTCATCTTACTAGATCACTTTAGAACGGAGACGCTAGATGAGATGTTTGGATGAGCGGGTGGATTCACTTCTTAATAAGACATATGAGTTTAGAGGAACACAACTACACATCCTGGATTGTCCAGTTGGGTTATGGGTAATGGCGTGACGCATGTCTGTATCTTTGGGTGCGGTAAAGTCGTATTTGTTGTGTTTGGACAACAGCGAGCTTTGAGATTGTTTCTCGAGGCGCCAAGCCAATTTCCTGTCCTCGTCTCCTAACCTCAGTTTTGAGAACGGAGGTAATGATCAGACTTTAAAGCTGCATTGTCTGTCCGGGCTGCAGTGAATAAGGAGAGGAAATTAATTTGAGTCGTGACCGAAAACGGCATCAGCGAGAGTCCCTCAGGAAAAACAGTCCCGTTCACAACATGCTAATGACTTTACAAGACACGACACAGCAACAAACATCCAAGTAAGTGGGGTGAAAACATAGGACACACAGACGCACAAACTCTATGAGAAGTCCTAGGAACACACTGACACCAACATCTTGAAAATGTAAGTTTACATATGTTTAACGTACTTTAATATTGAGGGCAATATATAGTTTGGGATGTTTCTTAAAGAAACAGTTCACTCAAATAAGAAAATTCCATCATTTATTCTCCCTCGTGCCATTCAAAATGGACACTTGATTTGATTTTATGACTCTTTTCTTCTGAAGACAAAAGAAGATAATATGATACATTTCTTGGTGGTTTTGTATCCATACAATGAAAGACAAAGGTCTCCACTGTTGCCTGGTTACTGGCATTCTTCAAAATACCATTGTGTTTCACACGTTTTTAAAAAAACAGATTGATGAAAGATTTACTTTTGGGTGAACTATCCCTTTAAAGCACTATTATATGCAAGTAATATTAACAAGGCTATGACTATATACTAAATATTGGTTTAAATTTAACGGATTTGCGTGTGACCGTCCACATTCCAAAAACACACACCCAACTCCCAATCCCGCCAAATCCGAACATAAAGCGTAAATCAAAATAACAATAAATGTCAATAAAGGTAAAGTTGTTTGAAATAAATGAAAGCCAGCACCCTCTCAATACTATCGACCCATAACCTGCCTTACATCACAAACCCCCTGGGTGTCCCTGAAGGCCCGTGTTGGATTTCTTAAAAAGATGCCGGCTGTTGTGAGATGTTTACTGATTTAGGCTTTCTGTTGTATTGTGACAGTTTAATGTTTGAGCAGAGGCAGAAGAAGCGAGGCAAGGGAACACAGATGTAAGAGTTGGGATGTGACAGTGCTTCAAGCATGCAAAATAGAGGAGAAAGTCTGTGTACCTCTCCTACCTTTCATATCCTCTTCATCATTGGTGTTGCAGCTCTCCGTGGAGCTCTGGAGACAGAGAACACAGAAATATACACAGGCAAATTAATGTAGAAATATCACGCCAAGCAAATGCAGAGGTCATGACGTCTGAAATCAGGTAATAATACTACTAATATTTTATAATACAAATCGGATGATTTGTTTGTGAACACTTCTTTTCATAGAAGGGCTTTTCAATGTCTCTTAAGATGCTCACCTTGGGTCCGTCGGCAGGGTTGTGCACAACTGTAGTTTGTGGCTCCTGTAAATGTAACAAAATGTCACACTTAGAAAAACACAAAACACTGGGATCTATACAAAACAATTTACAACACACAAGTAAAAGAGATGGTTCATCCAAAGTGAAAAAAGTTGTCTGCCAAACACAAAATATGATATTTCAAAAAAATGTTGCAACTGGTACCCTCTTGCATTGTTTTTTTGTTTATGAAACAATAGAAGTCAATGGGTGCCACTGCTGTTCTATACCAACATTCTTCAAAATATCTGCTTTTGTGTTTTATACAATAAAGAAAAGCATTCAGGTCTGAAATAAGATGATGAGCAAATGATGACAAAAGGTTTTTTTTGGGTGAACTATCCCTTTAAGACACTTAAAAAAAAGATGAACAATGATCTAACGAGAAACCACATAAGGGTTTTTTTCAGATTCACATCTCACTGCACATCAAACCAGACAAACATGCACTTCAAAATAATGTCATGCGTCATTAAAAGATATATTCTTTCAAATTCGGTCTAAGAGTAAATTAAACGTTTCATTCTGTCAGACCTTAAGGAATGCTGAATCATACAACAGCGGAAACAAGCACGGCACTTACAATCCGTCCACTATTACTCAAGCAATTGCTTGATTTAAATCCTGAAATGTAATTTTTCCAAATCAATCCTCAAGAGCATAAGAGGCAATTGCCCCATACAGTATGTTCTCGTACATTTTGTTCTGGTACATGATGTCTATTCTTACTGTGGAGACTTTCAGGGGCCTTAGGAGAGGTCAGGGGTCGACTTGTGCACTTAATTGATCCCAAGGTGCCGTCTGTTCTGCTATTTGGACATCAACACACTTTTTATCCAACACTTAAACAGTTTCTGATGCGGACAATTAGATGGCAGCATTCTGGGATTTGCATCTTTACAGTGATAAAATAAATCAGCAAATTATTAATGTATTTGACTTTTTTATTAAACTGTGACTTAGATACTTGATTGATTTTTTTATACAAGCATTGTATCTGCTTAGAATATCAATATATTATTAAAATAATAAATGTAACAATATGAAATATGGATTTGTTAGACGTCACATGAAGTCTCAATGAACAACTATCAACTACTAAGCTTGTATATATAAAAGTGGTTTGTATGTGCATTCAGAGGAAAACTGTGGAGCGCACGGGGTCACATTACAAAACATCACAACTATATCAACCAGACATGCTTCAAAGAACACCAGAACCAAAAAACACAAAATAATGGAATATCTAATGACAACTGATGCACATCACATGTCTGATTTATTTATCACACATACAAACCATGCCGAAAATATCTTTAAGATGCTGTTGTGAGACCAGCGGGTTAAAAGAGATTTTTCAGCATGGTAACTCAGGCAAATCTGGTTTGCTGACATGCACGGATCACTATGAAAACACCTGAACATGTGATATGGAATTAAGTCAAGAAGTGTTGAATGTAAATCATGTACCATTGGTGTAGAGGCGGCTGTGTTGGATTCTTTCATGGCGTTCACTACAGCGCTCACTACACTGTTTTTAGTGTTGTTTGTCTGGGGCTGAAATAGAGAGGACAGACTTCCTTTTAAGAGAGATAAAACACTGGAGATGTGACTGACATCCTCCTTCATTTAACCAATATGTTTAAAACTCATTCACAGGGTAAAGCAGAAATCACACAGTGGATAAAAACACAGGCCAAAAAATGGTCATCCATCATTTATGCACCGCAGAGACACATTTAATATTTCCTGAAAAGCATCAAAGACAGGCACTTGTAAAAGAATACCGAAACGGCAAGAGACCCCGATCGCTAATGAAAATCTTATAGTTCTACCTGGAGGACGGTTATCAAAAAACCATTTAATACATTTTGAAAGCTAGATACCCAACGGGCAACAAAGGACCCCAACATTGATATTGTCAATTAACATCCTTCTGTTAAATATGAACGGACACTAAAACTGGTTTAAATGCTTGCAGGTAGACATGAAAATAAGATCTTCTATGCAAGAGAAAAAGACATACAATCACTTTTATAACCATTAGTAAATCTTTATACATGGTAAAGATATACATGGCAACCAATGTGTACTGTCCCAGGGCTTACCTTGACACCATCTGCCTTTTTGAGTAAACTTTTGCATGCTGTTGGGAATAGAGAGACATTGAATTAGTATTTGGAGAATAAAATAAAACCAGTAGACGGCTAAAATAAACATCCGCCTTCACTCTTTATAAAACTCTGGCTTATCATTCCATCATTCATCGCAATACTGGGATTGGGAGAAAATGCCGACTACCCTCCTTCCCACAGGAGAAATTATTTATAGATTTTAATAATCATTTAATCCTTATTTATTCAAAAGCTTTGGAAGATGGATGTAAAAAGCTCTCCAAACTAAGTTTAGGATACATTCTGTGATGTAAAATTTTTTTTGCAAAGGCTCTCAAGAAGAATTTCGGTGATTAACTTTAAAGAGGTCATATCATGAGGAAAGCAATTTTTTTTATCTTTTCACTTTCTGTGAATGAAATTGTTTATGTGACCCAATCGAGAGAAAAAAAGCATTCAAGTTAAATTTTACCTATTCATTTTACCATGATTTCAATCTTTGAGATGGTCTTTCTCAGTCAATTAAAAAAGATATCAATGCTATGTTGTCACAGAATATTCTTTACATTGTGTAGCATGGGCTTGTGTACAAAAAGTACCTAAAAAAAAGGCAGGATTAAAAATATTGAAGAAAACACAAAATAACATCTAAATTGTCATAACAATTTGATCTTAACAAAATAGTTCCCCAAAAATATATATACACATTACTTTGTTAGCCTGCATAAGAATGAATTTATTTAAAGTTTGTACCCAAGCCAACTTTGGTCACCATCTACTTCCATAGTTGTTTCTTGTTCTACTATACGAGTAATTAATGAAAAGATCACCAATTGTGTTTAGCACAACAGAGAAACGTGTAAAATTTTCATTTAAGGGTAATCCATAGTTTAAAAACTCATCCAAAAAACTTTGATATGACCACTTTAAAATGATTGGCTTAAAAATAAACTACCCATTTTTGAGCAACCCAAGAGCAGACAGAGAGAATAAAATGTTTCTCCATTTGCCACTGCTGGCATACTGAAAGAAAAATCATGCCTAATGTATGCGATTGATTTCCCTTTTAAAGGGTTATTTCCCAGAGGCCGTGTTTCAGAGGTCTTGAATTAGAGTTGGGGAAGTGGCCCACACTTCAGAAAACCTCAGAGAATAATGAAACTCTTTGGGCGAGACCACAACAGATCTATAGAATAGTACTCTTAAAAACACAACTCAAAACAACTTAGGATTCACATTCGGTTTTCCACCTTACCTTCCAGAAACAAACAATAAGAACAGGACATAAATCTATTCGGCAGCGTGGAAGAGTTGGAATATGGCAGGCCTGCTATCATGCGTCTCATGAGGTGAGAGGGGCTGACGGTGGATGCAATTCACCATACAGTCAGCCATGCAGTGTCAACAACTTTCAACCACAAATCCCATAATGCAATGCACCGGTGAAGCAGGAGTCCTAAAGGTAGACCTCAACTCATTACCATTCGAGCGTCTTGCATATCTAACTGTCTCATGAGATTTACGGACTGTTGGGGAACGCTGAGGCAGCAGTCTCCTGCGATACAGCAGAACTAACTGATGGATACCGGACCCCGGGGCAGCCGTGCTGAATCATTCAGTCTGAATGAAAATGAAGAAACGGACTGATTATGAAACCAAGTGCAGAACACTGTAAGCTTATTTCTTTAAAATCTATCAATCCATGGGATTTAATCCCTAGATTATACACAGAAGCAAAAGGGTTACCAAGAGGTATCACAGCGTGCTTAAAAAGTTCAAATCCAAATGTATATTCACAGTAATGTTGTTCAAAGTTATACCTTTTTATACCTTCATTTGAAAAGGACAGTAGAGATCTCACAGGAAAAAGTTGTGCAGGAGCAAGATGGGTATCGAACTCGGGACGCCAAGAATAGAGTACCCCTTGAAATTTGTCATCTATACTTTAGCAGAACTTACAGAGATGGTTCATTCAAAAAAAAATTTAAGAATTATTACGTTTTAAAAAGTCTGTATACATTTCTTTGTTTGGTTGAACACAGAGAAAGACTTTTGGATCATCTTGCAGATAAACAGTTCTTGGATCCCAATGATTATCATTCAGGCGACTCAGAAGAAAATGCTATCATCCATTCTGCAAAATACCTTATATCTCTAAAGACAATAAGGTCAAGGAACTTTAAAGGCATTGTAGGCATTCTTTCTCTGTGTTCATCAGAACAAGGAATGTATTCATTTTGGAACAATTCTGACAATTGTTATTTTCTCTATAAAATCTCTTTTCTCACTTTTGTTAATATTTACATATGGTGTGAATGTTCCCGTAACTGTATTTGTATTTATCATATTGCTTAGAATGATTTTAACAGAATAATAATTTAACAGATCAAATAATTCTAATTGTATTAAAGTCAAAATATATTAAAATATAAACAAAGGTTTAAGTACTAAATATATGGACAAATGTCTAATAATAATAATAATAATAAATAATAATAATAATAATTAAACAGAACTTTGCAAGCAACAAGTTATACATAAGAGAACATGCCTTATTATAATAATAGATGAAATAATAAAATTGGCATCTTAAATATCTGCAGCTTTTAATAACAAGAAGGTAAAGAGAAATAAGCACTTACTATGTATAGCCAAGAACAGTTTGAGAGCATAAATTTGATATTTCCAAGAAACATTACAAAGATTATGAAATTCAAGTTACGGCATCCATGTCCTGCTATTGAGTAAAAATCTTAGATTGTAAAAAACAGGAAAAATGCATTTTATATACATACTGTATGCAACAGAAATAGCACAAGTAGCATGGTTTCTTATTTCTGGCTCCTAAACAAAAACATTTGAATTATTTAAGTATGAGTGCAAAAACTTTTCCATTATCCTAATGGATTCGAGCAGATGTTGCAGCTTCACTTAATTGTTCTCCTTTGACCACTATGAACAAATTTTCTCAGATTCTGACAGCTTGCTGAAGACAGCAGCTGGTTGCATTCGCCTGTCCTGACTGACAGCTGTCACTGCATTTTATAAAAGCAACACAATTACAATTCCATCAATTAGACACCTACGACACACATCTCTTCGTTTCTCCTGACTCATGGACGCTGTCACCAGCGTCCTCCATCTGCCCTCAAGGGGGCCTCTTTCCCCGCAGACCACCTGGCGATCTCTGTGCCCGCGCGCCAGTTTTGTCGGGTCTGGCGACTGGCAGCAAGCCAACCCCGCTCCTGCCCGTCCGTGTTGTTAAACCCCTGCGCTTCCGGCGACAGGGAAGGGAAAGTTGGAAGGGGATTGGTAGGGCAATGGTAGCTGGCCTGGCTGTGCAGGTCTGCTTTAGTTAAGGACAGAGAAGCACCGGCCTCCTTCCCTGCCGAACTGCATTACTCCCTAAAACGGAGAGCAGTGAAGTGGGCAGAGGACGCATGACCGGGGTCCTATCTTCAGCTGAAGCAGACTTTTCTTAAATGATATTTAACCCAACAACAAATAAACTCGGTAAGCGGATCAGCAGGGAAGGGGGAAGCCAAAAAGGGCCAAAGCAATCTGATCGAGTGGGATAGAGCGAGAGACAGAAAGGGAGAGAAATAAGTCTAATCACAGAAGGATGACATTTGCATTTGTCTTCTCAATGCAGACGATTATGCATGCCGGCTGATGGAGGGTCTCGTCGTGAATGCAATGCGGCAGTATTGATCCGACTGCTTCAACTACTTTGTTTGTAAACCGAATACATTGGTTGTTATCACATATAAACGAAACCTAGCACCTTCGCAAGGAATGCTTCCAATACCCAATCCTGATGTTTGTAACATATCAGGGGGAGCGTACACCTCTAAGACCTTCGTGTTGGGTTAAAAGATGAACGTTAAAAGTTAAATGGCGTAAAAGCAAATCAATAAAAACATAAACGCATGCTGTTCCAAAACTTTAACAGATACGTTTAAATGCATGACGCATGTGTGAGATGGAAACTCTGCAGGTTACGATTTTTACAGATTCTCTGAGACGATATATTTCATACGAGATATGAAAAAGGTAAATAATTTTTGCAAGGGATGGAAAAACAGACAGGCATCCCACTGGCTGCATGCTGATTGGATAGAGAAAAGGAAGAGGGCAGGGTTTGGAGGCAGTGTGTCCCCTGGTGGTGAGGTGAGGAGATGCACTCTCACGTACCTTCCTGTGCAAGAGCGGCAGTGCTTGTGGTGGGAGCAGCAGGGCTGGTATGCTGCCGACCCACTATTGGACAGAGAGGCGTTGAGTTGGGAGAAGCTGTGCAATTGTTTTAAAGCCCTATCCTATAAGTTACCTGGATTCTTTAAAACAAAAAAGTCCAATTCTGCTTCTGGAAGACGACTGTTCTGCAAAGTTTAGATGTTGCTTAAGAATAATCTTGAGGCAGCTAATTGATGTCTTGAGACACATATTTGAGCTAAACTCTGCGAGAAGAGAGCTGTCCAGAAACAGGGTTGGCTACTTCTGGTCTTTGGCATCTAACCGAACAGACTAGCTCTCTTTAATCAAATACAAAACAAATACCTGAAACAAATAACTTAGCTGACTACTTTGATATTATCTTATAATAGATTTTAAGGCAGAAATAATTTGGCTATTAAGGGATAGTTCACCCATAAATCACAATTTGGATTTACTCAACCTCAAGTCATTCCAAACCTGCAAAAATTATTTTTTAACTGAACACAAAGATATTTGGGATAATGTCACCAACTGAGATTTTTGGAACATTATTCACTACCATTGATTAAAATATCCTCATAATATAAAGAAATTCAATAAGGTTATTAAGGTTGAGTATTCCATGGCGTTCATTTTTTGCGAGAACTATCTCTTTAATATTTATTTCTGTTCCCTCAAACTTGAGGAAAAAACCTTAAAACAGTAAATAAATCTCATGATAGAGACTCAAAAACTTTCATTTTTACTTCTAACAAACGTCTAGAAACATTTGCTGGATACTTAATCATTTTATACTTTATTCTGCAATCCAGAGCTCTTCTTCACAAAAGGATTTTTGCCTGACCTAAGTACTGAGCCATCACTACAGATATCCCTGTTTTATAGTAAACGCTGGAGCAGATTTCATTACGATGTTTGTCCATGATTTTGCACTTTTGAACATGAATGAAGCAGCTCACCTGAGAAGTTCCTAGAAACCAGCATAGTGGTCAGAATGGCTCCCTAAAAGACGGGTTAAACAAAATATTAAGCTCCGATAACAAAGGGAGGTGGAGCTTTACTTAAAGTCCCACTTTGTACCTTGAGTTTTCTGCGGGCGTTGAACTTTCGCAAACACTCCACGGTCTCTTGACGGTGCATCATGGATGCCACAGTGGACCGTTGCTAAAAACATAACCGTCACATAGGAGAAAACGCAAATAAATATTATTAAAGTAATTAAAAGCATTTAGTGTTATGAATATCATTGAGCTAAATTGGCAGACGAATTCTTTTAAAAGGCCAGTAAACACCTAATAAAAAAATCAATACAGTCCAATGTAAAATTTTAGGTTGATTCATCTCAGTCCAAAAGACCTTAAAACGATTCAAAACAGATTGGATCACGTCAACACGGATAACTTACGCAGACCCATGGGTGCTTGAGGGCCTGCTCTGCAGTGATCCTCTTGGCGGGGTTTATGGTCAGCATTTGGTTAATGAGGTTCTTGGCCTCGGGGGTAACGGTATCCCACTCCGGAGATGGAAACTGAAAGGGGTGAAAATGGAAAAACAGTATTAAATATCCGTTCTGCATGCACGAGAATGCCCAGGGTGCTTTCCCAAGCCGATATGTACTTGTTCACACACAGATCAGTCTGGGCCGCAGCCTAATGAAATTAAACATATCACAAGTCTGCGTACAGCATTCGATGAGTCACGGCAGAAGAACTCTCCCGCTCTCCGCCTATCCGTTCTACGCGTGTCGCTTTCACATTTCACACCTCATGGCTTCATTGCGGCCCATAACTGGAGAAGATTGCTGTTGTAATTTGCCAATAAAAAGTCGTGTCTGTATCCATGTTGGATCCGTGTCGCACCACCTCATTCATTCCAGGAGATCTTAAACGTAGCCATGGCTGTTCCAAGAAAATCCTGGGCAGCTTCCAGGAAGTATAATTTGTTTGTGCATCAAGCAGCGTTGCATCAGCTACAATGAGCGTGTGGATAGTGCCTAGAAACACTGCAGGTGCTCATGAGCCCTTAGCATTGCACTAATTCAGCTGTGCTTTTGGCCTAGGGCAATGCTGATATGTGTGGAGGGCGGAGCTTGATCTTGAATAGAATCAACAAATGCTAATCACAATTATTAAGGTCATAAAACTCATATTACTTAAAACCTATTGGTCATATCACTAAGCTGACTAAAGTGGCTACCCATAAAAAACAGCTTTCACATAAAATACTTTATGTAAATGTAACACAAAAAAATTGGAAATGCTTAAGGATCCAAATTGTGGGACAGAACTGTGGTTTCTAAGCACTGCTCATCTCTCTGCAATGCGTCAGGGACAGCCTCACATAATCAATAACACCAGCAGAACCTTCTAACTCGCGCGATCAGAAATAAAGCAGACCGCCGGACCGCAGCGAGCATCTCAGGAGTATCATGCCATCTGTTGCAGTCAAACCCAGAGACTAGCTATAAAAAGTACCTAGTGTGCAGGAACTCTGTTTGATAGTCTTAAATAACTTATCTATTTTATGCCATATTCAGGAATCAAGTGCAAGTAAATTATGATCAGCTTTTTGGACAAGTAAATTGCAAAAGATTTCAATGCAAAGATTGCAAATTTGCAGCAAGCAATGTGAATTATGCGAATCGGGTGGTGCTATTTCTGTGAAAGCGAGCCATTAGCATCCTTCACACAAGTCCATTCCAACTTGTAAAAAACTCGCACAACGAGCACGCTGACACCCACTGTTTGTAGGATGCGGGTGCGCGAAGATTCGTGAAAATATTTTGCGTCACTCGCAGAAAAATAACGAACTTTTCCCATGAGTGTTAAACAGAGTTAAACACGATCCTTTACATTTGGTTTCAAGGCGTCACTAGTCAAACATTGGCCTGTTTCTGCATTTGACAATAAACGAATGTCCCATGAGGATCTTAAATGGAAATAGATGGATAACTAAAGAGTAACAGATATAAGGTAACATGAAACAATATCATTTCAACTTAAGAAGTTCTGCGCTTCCTTCTAGGTCACAAAAATGTTTAAATATATTTTTATTTTATTTGGAACATTCTCAGATCATTCTAGGATTAAGCAGATCATAAATTCACATGTGACGAATGCACAGCATGCCTGCATTTTCACACAAGGCTTTGAAATAGTAAAGGAAATGAATGCACATGCTTTTAACTTGGAAGAATTTTGATCTTTGAGTGTATTCCAAGTGATTTTACGAATGTTCACGGAAACGTTTTGCGGAACGTGCTGGGAAATTCCAGAGCTTTCTGAAAGGATGAGACCTTGTAATATGCAGACCTAAAATTACGCGACATTTGCTAGAGTGATTTATAAACCAGCTTGATGTACATATAGACATATTAAAAATATCAAAAAATATTCAAAGCAAAACATAATGGAAACCAATTAGTAGGGCTAAAAAAGCATCACACCATTAGTGACTGATCCAGTTTTTATACCAAAAGATGTAATAAAGAGCAGATTAAAAATACAGATTAAAAATGTTAAGAAGCAAGGAGGAAACTCAACACGGGGCCAGGGATGGACATTACTTACATCATAAGCTCCTGCCTTAATCTGCTGGTATAACTTATGTTGATCTTCATCCCAAAATGGAGGATAACCCACTAGGAGAATATACAGGATTACACCTGGAGAAAAAAGCAAGCAGATGAGAAGTCTTTTATCAAGTCTAGACATTTCATCGATACCGTCTATAGTAATACAAAAGCCTGTTCACATATCTGGGTTATGCAGCATGAAAGTGATGTATAGAAAATTATTATTTTAAAATGCTTATTATGAGTGGGCAAAAATAATTTTATGTAACCAGATTGTCTTAAAATGTTAAATAAAGAGTTATGTCACATTCATTTACAAATAAGGCGACACAAACAGAAACTGCTTGCAGACTATAAACAATGTATAGATTCCACACAAACTTAAAGGGATCAAAAATGAAAATCTGTCATCTTTTACTTACCCTCTTGTCATTTCAAACCTGTATGGCTTCTTTTTTCAACAGCATACAAAGGAAGATATTTTGAAGAACTTTTGTAACTGAACAGTGGTGTGTGTGATTCTCTTTTGCACAATATGCAAGATATTTTGAAGAATGCTAGGAATTGGCACCCCTTCACTTGCATTTGTTTTCTTTTTGGGTGCCAGTTCCCAAAATTCTTCAAAATATCTTCTTTTTGTTTTACAACAGAAATTTATACAGATTTTATATGTCAAAAGGGTGAGTGAATGATGAGAGATTTGTCATTTTTGTTTGAACTATCACTTTAGCTTAACACTGCGTGTGTAACTCACAATGAGCCTAACAGACTCTTTTTAAGCAAGTGAGTAGCAGTGAGCTTATACAAGCATGTTTTTCACAAGATTAATAGGTTTACAGTGCATCTTCACTTCACATTCTGCTGACTTCAGCATGCGACACCGAGCAAAAATAACTAAACTTTGGTGAATACTGTAACACGTTAATGTGGAACGTTGAAATAAAGACGCGTTGCTCATGTGCTGCAGATGAAGTAAACATCCCGAATGTTTAAAGGCTCACCACATGCCCAGATGTCCACAGGTTTCCCGTAAGGATCTTTTCTCAAGACCTCTGGAGACAGGTAACCAGGTGTGCCAGCAAAACCTGCAATGGTAGCAAAGGGAAAGTGAGCAAAAGTTCGGTCCCATCAGAATAAGTTAAATTATATGTTATGAACTAAGATTAAGTCCTTTTTTTGTGATTTAATGTTATATAAATAAAATCATTCTACATAATCTAAGAACATTATATGAAAATATTATCTTGATTTATTTTTCATCAAATGAGTAAGGCCATGTCAAATGGTTGATATAAGAGTAAAATTGATTGCTGAAATTAAAAGTTTATGCTCATTTTATCACAATGTTCTGATTTTCGCCACCTAAACTTAACTCACAATAATTCACTTAAATGTCAATAAATCTAAGACTATTTATAAGTGGGTGAATGGATGGTTAATGCATGTTCCCATACGTCAGAGCCATCCATAGCCAAAATGGCAGCTGGCCAACATAGCATGAATAGTGCCGGAAATAGTCAGGTTGTAAGCAGCTGGTGGGATTATGAGAGACCAATGTGGTAACATAAATCCACACAGCCCATTCATGTAACACATACACATTTCCCATAATAATGTTGCAAATATGTCTTAACTTATCTCCGAACACAAAGCTCAGGATATATCAGCATGTGTATTTGAGACTGACACTAAAGCAGTAGTCAAGATTCACTTGAATGGCAGCGGAAATAACCGCCTTCCAGCAGGGGGCCACCGGGCTCTTGAGATTCCAGCGTTCTGCTTTTCTGTGCCAGTTAAAGGACCTTTCACGTACTGACAGGATAGATGTGTAAAGGCTAAACATGAAATGGGTTCAAATTGGCATTTAGCACGTCCAGCAAATAAGCCTTCGCAGTCATTCCAATCCATTTCAGAGCAGAGGTAATGGAGCAGAAAATGTACGAACATCATTTTAAGATAAACTGAAAGAACATTAAGGAGGAGAGAAACAGCACAGTTGTCTCTATGTATGTGTGTCTAAGTGTGTTACTGAAAAGTGAAGGCAAATTTCTGAGACGTCCTTATAAATTAAGTGCAAGATTATACTTTGCAAGACAAAAATTTTAAGTTACAATTTCATTTAAAGGATTAAACTAATTCGAAACTCATATCAGGGCTTTTTATGACAAGATAAAGCAATTAACCTAAATAAGGAAAATTCTGTCCTCATTTCCTCACACACTTGTCATTTCGAATCAGTTTTGCGTTCTTTCTTCTGCACAACACAAAAGAAGATATTTAGAAGTATGCAGATAACCTAACAGGAGTGGCACTCATTCACTTCTATAGCATAGACAAAATACCAATGCAAGTGAATGTGTGCCAGTTACCAACAATATTCAAATATCTTATTTTGTGTCCTGCAGAATAAAAGTCAGACAGGTTTTCACTGACAAGAGGGCGAGTAATAATGACAGAATTTAAAATTTGGGGTAAACGATCACTTTAGTAACCCGATGGGGACTAGCCCTTATTTTAAAGCAAACATCTAAACCAAACTAGCAACACTAATCTAAACACTCAGGCAACACATTTAAACCCAATGCTATTGTTTGTATGTGTAAATTGATTCATTTACCAAACCAGGCCTGTTGATCACCCTGCACCTCAATGGCCAGACCAAAATCAGCCAGTTTCACTGCTGCGCCCTTCATCTTGCTGGCCAACAGCAGGTTCTCAGGCTGTGGATAAAACCAGAGATAACATGAACATTTAATCTTACAAGTAATATAGATGTACATTTCAAACATGTTCAAATGTTTCACCAAGATCGACAGTCTAATGTCACAGAAACAAATGCAGTGATAAAGCATCTTTGACATCATGGGCTTGTCTGGTCCCACAACAAAGACATTTAACAATGTGGAACTATTAGGAGGAATAAAGACGAGCACAGAGTCATATTTTATCCTAATATAGAAATGATTATTTTCTTAAAGGAAACAAAGCATTATAACATTTCTTCTTAATTATGAAAGTTTTATTTGCAAAATAATTATCCACAATAAAACTATTCATTCTCATTAGGCAATAAAATATATTACAGGATGAGCTTTACAGAAAAATAAGAAGCTACAGAATAATTTTTTTAATCTGCATAATTTAAATAAAATGTATCTTTTCGCATAAAGTAATAAGAATATGAAAATCAGAGTGTGTATTAAATTGAACTTTGGTAAGGGAAATTACTGAAAATAGGCCTGATTTTATATCTGAATGCAAAATATTATCACAATATTATCTCTTTTTAATAGGGAACATTTTAAGGAAAGCAAAGCGCTAAATATAGATATAATAATGGTCACTGTGAGCAAAGCATGGATAACAACTGTTCACTTTAGATTCGACACCATATTGACCATATTGACTTTGTTACATAAACGTGTTCTACTACATAAGATCTTCCAGCAACAATTTATTTTTGGTCAATATAAATATAACTTTTTGCAATATAACCTTTTCAAGATAATGAAAATGACTTATCAAATTTACTGGTACACATATAGTTTTCCTCACATTCCCTTGCGAACCACAAGGGAAAAAGAGAAAACCATTCAGAACCAACAATACCACATGATGGTCTCCAGCAATAAAATCCCTCTCACTAAAGAGAAGTACTGTGAAAATGAACAAGCCGTTTCATTATTCTAGAAAACCTACTCAGCGGAACAAGATTTAGAGGGTCAAAGATCTTTCCGCAAGTAATTGAGTTTACATATCAAACCATGGCAATACCACATATACGTCAGCAAATATTAGCGTGAAATTACTTATGGATGGGTAAGCATGGATAATTCACTATTTTCTTGCTATAGCCCTCTCGCATACATGCAAAAATGTGATTTCCTAACATCTCGAATGTACTACGCCTGATTTACTAGGTGCTGTACACATATCCCAAATGCCAGCTTGAAATCCAAGCATAACTTTAAAATGTCTCCTGTTATGAGAATGTCGGGAAATCCATGCCCATGGGTGTGAATCTCTCATTCTTTCTCATTAAACGCACAGACTGCAAACGAAAAACGCGAGACATGTGTTTACCCCTCCCGGATCCTTTCCATCTCTCTGGCAATACCAGCAACAGTTGTCATATCACGTTCTTCGCTATGGCAACTGGCCTGGGCACATTTCAGCTGCTTAGCATTGGTCTCACATACACACGAGGGTGGGCATTATACACGGCATATACACAATCAGAGGACACGATAAATCTGTATGCTTGTGTTTGTGTTAATACAAAAAGTGCCATGCCAACACATATACACACACTCGCTGCATAAAGCAACGTGTATGTGGATGCTGATATGGTGGTGATTATTTTTAAACTTAATTTTGTGCAATTAAAGGTTACAGATGTTTGACCAATATGGCGTATTTAAAATTTGCACGCATGTTTGTGGGTTTATTTCGGACAGGGCAGGGCATCTACGTGGAAACCCTCAGAGGCAGTCTGGTTGCCGTGTGTGGGGTTGTCGTGGCGACAGGCTCTCTCTCACCTTAAGGTCTCTGTGCACAATGTCATGCTGGTGAATATGATTGACACTCTCCAGAATCTGATTGATGCACTGGCTGAAAGAGACAGAGAATATGAAATAAATCAAACATTATATAAACCATACTTTACTTCTTCAAACCCACGACAAGTATTTTTCTTGCACTGTTTTTAACTTCTGCAAATATTTATTCCTCCACTCATGTCATTACTCATTCCCAACCTGTGTGACTTTCCACTGTGCATGTTGGTTTTACAACATCTTTGTGTGCCATACAAGAGACAAGCATGTAGGTTTAAAACAACATGAGAATGAGTAAATATTGACAAGATTTACATTTTCGGTAATTTATATATTAAATAATAATGTTTTACGAAATTATTTTTAGTGCATGATATTTTATAATCAATTAAGAGTTATTTTCAGGATTTTAACAGCCATAGCACTTCATATTCTTCATAAACACACAGTTAAAAACATATTTTAGGTTGTATAAAGAGCTATCCCTTGTCCATTTGTTGGATATTATTGCTTGTGTTTGTTTATTTTAATTCACAGAAATTCTACAAAGTTTGTTAATTCAAAAAAAATACTTTTTTGTCACATCGATAACGTCCATTTTTCAAAAAAGAAAACTTGTGAATAGACTCATATGTTTCTCTTTTTAGACGAATAAAAACAGATAGTTTTGTGTGTTGTGAACAAAAACATACTCTCAGTGTTTTTATGTCCCACCCACTATGCAAAATGCCTTTCATTTCAATCCCATAATGAAAGTAAAACTTTGAAACTGATGACAGTATATTTCATCAAACATCAGTACACAATTCAATTAAATTGTGTGTAAGGTGACATGCGGAGCAAGGTATTCTGGGGTAGCAGGAGAGAACATCACTGATTTTAAAAGACCTCACTCACAGACAGGTACACACAAACGTTATCTCATCCCTTCTAATGCTATAATCCTATAACAGAATGTTGAGAGGCCTGAACCAGGACAGCTGAAACAGAGTGTGTGTGTGTGTGTGTGTGTGTGTGTGTGTGTGTGTGTGTGTGATTTACAAGGTCCCACTGTCCTTTGGATACCCAACATTGAACTCTTTAATGGTTAAAGACAGTTTGGCGGAATTTCGCATGACTTTAAAGTCAACTAAATCGCTATTGAATTTGTTCTTGGTAAATGTCGCAGATGGTGGTTATTGTATGATGGTGTACAATGAATTGTCAACGCTGCGCAGCTGACTAGGTTTTGGGAAAACGGATGGAAAACTTAATACTGTCTATACAGTGGACTCAATTCAGTTGGAATTTGTGTTGTGTTTGTGTCTTTAAGTCAAATGGATTCTAAAGCTTAAGACCCTTCAAAATTCAAGTTCTTTAAAAAATGATTTAAGATGCAAGTAAATGACACCTTGAGCCATAAATTACTTGACAAAAGTGTGGAAAAAGCGAAGTAGTTTTAAGCTAGATTAAAAGAATGATTAAACTCCTATTTTGTATTAAATAACTTATTCTCTTGTTTGGCTGAAGGCATGTCACAAAATAGTTTGTGGACTCCATAGACTACCATATTCTTTAAAAGACCTAATTTTGTGTTTGTTTTGTGTAAATAATAAATATTGTAAATATTATAAAAATAGTAATTATTCCTAGAATTGTATTCAATGGGGTCGAAAAACTGTTTGATTTTAAGCATTCTTCTAAAATATATTTCTCTGTATTCATCTCAACAAATTTTTTTTTACAGATTTGTTCAGAAGAAATAAAGCCATAGATGTTTAAAAAACCAAGAAGGTAAGTTAATGGTGTCCAAATTTTCAACAATAATGCATTGTTTGGAGCTGTGCTAGGGTCAGATGAGCATTAATGTTGGACCACATGGAGAAACAAGAGAACCAGAAGAAGGGAAAGAGAGAAAGAGGGAAGATAAGAAACCAGAATAAAAATACAAAGAATGTTGATATATTACAGTAACAAAGCGAACACAGAAGGCTTTGACCAAATTTGGTTACATTTTAAGCACAGCATTCCATTTTCTGGGCAAAAAAGTCCCTCTGGACATAAAAGACCTGTCTCCCTCTCTCTCAAAAACACAGACGGTTGATCTCTATCTAGAATTCCTCCTCGTCCTTTATGTTCCCACTCACCTTCTTCCCACATTAACATACCGCTCTTTATCTGCCTGTCTCTTTTCACCTCTGCTTGATTACATGGTACATTTAAAATACATTTAAACTCTTAAACAAAATTAAATTAAAAAATTGAAGTGCATTAAACTGGTGCTTGTGTAAAAATTCTTGCAAACTTTTCTGAAATAGATGTGCTTTTTATTCCTGAACACTTCCCATGTCCCCTTAATATTTGAACAACATTTTACGATATTTAACTAATTTGATTTCTAGAATTTGGAACACAGAATTCAAACAAGGAAAGAATAAGGTTAAAGTGATAGCTTAGTTATTCAACCTCTTCAAATTACAAACTTGTTTGTCCACAAATCATAAATTACAGTTTACTTTTTTCAAACTTGTCTTTATTTGGTTGAACACAGAAAAGATTTTAAGAAGACTGCTTGTCACCCATTCACTTCTATTGGATATACAAACCAATGCAACCTGAACCGGCGCCAGTTACAAACATTCTTCAAAATATATATTTTTGAAATTAAGAAAAAAGAAAGCAACAGGTTTGGGTGAACCAGGAGGGGGAGTTGAGAGAGAGAGAGGGCATAGCGAGATACAGACAATGATAGAGAAAATGAAAGCCAAAAGAGATCGAATGTTTTGTGTGGCACCTGTTGATTGCCGGTTCAGAAAACTCCACCATCATTAAAGGCTCTCAGTTTTTCAACACAAAAGAGATCCACCATCCATCTCCATGCTTTCCAAACAGAGTGTGTGTGTGTGTGTGTGTGTGTGTGTGTGTGTGTGTGTGTGTGTGTGTGTGTGTGTGTGTGTGTGTGTGTGTGTGTGTGTGTGTGTGTGTGACCTGCTCACTGCAGGCTGCAGCACAGTAACCACAGCAACAGTAAATTGGAGAGCCCACCTTGCGTCAGCTTCACTGTAATACTCTCTGGCGACGATATCCTCGAACAACTCCCCCCCAGTCACACTGCGGAAAGAGAGAGAAAAAACAGCGTAAGGAGGGATGAGAGCAGAGACTGTGCTGGGTTCTGGGCTAATTTGGACAGCAGTAGGAAGCAAAGCCGACATTTTATCCATGTGTAAGCATGATCGCAAGTCTAAGACACGCTGCAGTCAAACACTATATCAGTTTACAAAATACTATTATACAACCTTATATATGTAAAAATAATCGTGAACTATTTTGGGTTTTAGTTCTGTCGACTCTTTATTGTTATGATAAAGTTGCTTGCATCATCCATCCCTTATGATTAAGTGCACGTTGCTTGAGGAGCATATAAAATGCATAAGAGGTAACATTTATAACTTTTAATAAATTGACTTGATGCCTAGAAACAATCAGAGTGCTTTTACGCTTGACACAATCACAAAAACAACAAACCTGACAGCACTAAATCGCATTTACTGTCACCCGGAAAGATCCACTCATCAGTTTTTTCCTGGCACATCCCATCAAACTGAAGGATGTATTTTTGACAACCTAGACAGCGAACGAGGTGTTCTTGTCTAATGCATTTGAGCTGCGTTTATCTGCCCGCAGGAACGGGCTTCCGAAGGTATTCATTGAAATAAAATTTCTAGTGTTTTAAACTTTTTTTTATTCGAAAAGCAGATACCAACTTTTGAGCAACTGAGAGCATTGAGTTTTACAATGTCTATATGTCTTAAGACACATGCTAATGATCGTGTGCATTTCATACTCACAGGTCAAACACCAGGTAATGGAAACCTTCTTCTGAGATACTGTCATGGAGCCGAACTAAAAAAAACAGACAGGCAAATCAGCATTAAACGAGAACAAAACCGAGATAATGTGTTATGAAAGCACATGTTTTTTAATGATGTAGAATGAGGGAAATCTTCTGAGCATTGCTCGTCCCATCACACAGCATTCATAACAATGAATGACGAAAACACACAGCATAACGTCCAATTAACCGCTATTATTGTCATGTTAGGGTAGCTCTCACAATTACAGAGCAGAATAATGGAATTAAAATAAACGTAATGAATGAACATATGACTATAATGACATAAAACGTGTGCGTCTATTTTAGACAAGGAGAGAAGGATGGAGAAGACCATGAGAAAGAGGAGAGAGACAGACAGACAGACAGACAGACAGAGTGAGCGAGAGCGAGAGAGAGAGAGAGAGAGAGAGTGAGAGTGAGATTGAGTAAACAATGCCCAGAATAGCGGGAGCCTTCTGTGAGCCCTAAAGAGAGCAACAAAGTGACTGGAAGCTGAATGAGAGAATAACATTTACTGTTAATTACATTAAAATATAAGAACAATTGTTTAGTACTGTGGCAGATCATTCAGCAAAGCAAAGGTCATAGGTTCAAATCCATGTGTATACATATATTCATTATGGTCTTTAATATATTTATACTATATCATATTAGAGGCAATAATCCTCAAAGGGACTTAATGGCCATGTAAACAGGAGTCACTTATACAGTAATAAATACAAAAAATTTTATTTTATAAATTCTACATGTACAGACTGAGGTGAAGACCTAAAAAGGGATTTAAGGGGACAGGACAACCCAAAAGAAAAAGACTGTCATCAGTGACATGACCCATCTCATTTTTAACCTGTATTACTTTCTTTTCATTCCATAATACAAAAGAAGGTATTTTGAAAAATATTGGTAACAAAAATGGGTCCCTAGTGACTTCAGTAGCCTACTAAATAACGCAATATTTATTTTCCTAAACTCACTTCAAATTGGAATAAATACAGGTGTATCATACCTGTATACCCAATATGATTGAGTGATGATCAGTCCCTTTGCATCAACCTAAAACTTTAACAACTTCGTAAGATATACACTGGTCCAGAAGAACTACAGGTATCAGTTTAATTTACCCCTTTTTTAATCTCACATGTATAATAAATACGTTCTGTAAGTTGTATTTTGTTTTAACTTTGTGTAGTGTTAAAATAACCCAACCCTGGGTTTTTCATTTGCCGTGACACTTGTAAAAATGTTAACTATGAAGCCTCTCAAAACAAACAAAGCTCCAGACTAACTCGGCGTGCTGACTATGCCAAAGGCGATGAGCGCTCGGTCCTCTCTCCTCTGTAACCTCTCAAACTCTCTCT
Organism: Triplophysa yarkandensis; assembly: GCA_033220385.1. NCBI lineage: Eukaryota > Metazoa > Chordata > Actinopteri > Cypriniformes > Nemacheilidae > Triplophysa > Triplophysa yarkandensis. The sequence continues at coordinate 16,275,409 of CM065672.1, forward strand.
CTCTCCGTCTCATTGGCTCTATTGTTGAGCACTTATGTGCAGCCCAAGCAGAAAACATGACAAGCTGTCCACTTCAGCAGACATGACAGGAAGCAAGAGAAAGAGAGAGACGGATACAGGTGACAATGAAGCGCCGTTGCCTTAGGAGGGAACTGAGATGGGAATAAAAACAATAAGAACGACTAATGGAAAGATGCCGGGAGAGTGAAGAAAGAGAAAAGTGAGAGACGGGGGAGAAAGGCTGTGCGGGTGTGAAGCTGAGGTTGGCGTGAGACGGGATTGGAAATGTGTAGAAGATGCTAGATACTGGAAAGTTGTCAGCAAAGGACAAATGCAGGAGCTTGTTAAATCAATGTGTGAAGGTTAACCAGGAGCTGATCTGAACATTGATCGATTTGAAAATACAAGGACAAAAGTCTGTGTTAAATAAATATTTGATGAATACCTTTCCTCGTGTATCAGTTTTCTAATCCATATATTTTATGTATTATATTCTATAGAGTCTCAGCATCAAACATCTCACATGCAGATTAAAAATTGGTTGGAAACGCAACAGGTTGTGAGGTTGGCAATCTTAAAGCGATAGTTCCCCTTAAAGTAAAATTCTGTGATAAATAACTGACTAATTTCTTTGTTTGGTGAAACACAGATTCTTATAATATTATAACACTTATAACAAAACAATTTATGAATCCCATTTACTACCATAGCCGCAAAAATAAAAAAAAGTAGTTAAAAGTACCCCAGAACTTTTTGTTGTTCTTCTTTCTTCAAAATATCTCATTTCGTTTTCAACAGAACAAATATTATACCTTAGTAATTATCTATTGTAGTCAATGGGGTCCAAAATCTGTTTGGTTATTAGCATTCTTTTAAATATCTTCCTCTGGGTTCATCAAAACAAAGAAATGTAGACACATTTGGAAGCACTCAAAGGAGAGCACTGACCAAACTTTCATTTGTGGGGAACATTTCCTCATCGCCAAATAACATATACATATTTCAAATATATCTGTCTGTACATATACACACATAATATTAGCATTGTGCAGCAAATATCGTCATAGTGCCCAGTGTAAGTGTAATTAAACATTCTCAGGTATGTCCTTCTAAACATTTATGGTTTCTTCTCAATCACTTTTACTTGTTGTGTGACTACGAAGGTTTGGAGCATTGCCGTCCACTAGCATCTCCCACCTCAGCATTGTTATTTATAGAGCTTGACTCCCTCTCCATCTCTCTTGGCTTCTCTTCATTTAGCCTCACCTCTTTCTTTCTGTCAACATCACCCTCATCTCGATGGCCATCCTGTTCCCTGTCTTCCTCTCGAGTCTTTTTTTGCTTCCCATCGATCCACTTCTCTAATTTTGCCTCCGCGCCTCCTCTAATTCTCTCTGCTGTTTTCCATTGCGGTACGTTTTGCATTTTGTCTTTTTTTCTTTTACCCCTCATGATATTTTTGTACATTTTCGTATTTTTTCTTAAAGAACGACTTAAGAAAGAGGCTGTTCCGCAGGACACAAGATTTTCTGCTGTGAATGCATTATGGCATTATTCATTCCAAGTCATCACTAGCACAGATACACTCTTAAGTCTCACACATACACACATTTGTGTGATCCTTCTTTATGAACACATCACTCTTTTACTCTCTCACTCACCCACTCACTCTCTCACTCTCTCTCTCTCGCTCACAAACACACTCACAAACTCACTCTCTCGCTCACTCTCTCGCTCGCTCGCTCACTCGCTCGCTCACTCACTCGCTCACTCACTCGCTCACTCACTCGCTCACTCACTCGCTCGCTCACTCACTCGCTCGCTCACTCACTGCCTCACTCACTGCCTCACTCACTATCTCACTCACCCTATTGTAATACATTTATAAGAATTAGTGTTACAATACCAAACAGACACTTTGGTCCATCCTGTAACAAAAACCTCATCATATGCAGACTTTTTTTAATCAGTCATGGGATTAATATACACATTAATACTGAATATAATTATAAGTAAACTCACCGATATTGGGATGCTTCAGTAGACGACAGATCCGAGCTTCACGTTCCAGTTTCTGGTGATCTGTGGCAGAAAGACAGAGAATCATACATTAGATATTGAAGGTGGCTGATAGCTCGTTCTTGCTGATGTAAAGGAGAACACATCGGATAAGGTGCAAAAATGTTTTTAAAAGGAAATCATTTACTGGCACAAGTACTAAAAGTCTGTGGTGGTCTTAATAATCAAGGGTGTAATATGAGGCCATTTATACTTTTATTATTGCTTCATCTTATGGTTAAGGGTTTATGTTTGTGTATTTGAATATGAATATCAGAGACTGCGGGTAAGGTTAGTCAGAATGATCCTAAAAATATTATACATCAAGTTTATCTACAAGATTTTAACTGCGCTAATCCAGCCCAGACCAAGCGTGAGAACTCCTGTCTGGTGTTCAAAGATAAGATACTGTAATAATCTCTTGGTTTCTGAAGTGGGGTTCAAGCTTATCTAAGGCTTATTTCTGTGTTATGTGGTGGTGTGAGCTCAAAGGATAAATGTTATGTAAATTTAAACAAACAAGAGGTCTCCTTTCATCACATCCACAACACACACAGAGAACATGGGGAGTTTTAATAGCGCAAAGTTTATTTGTCTTCTAAATATCAAAATTAAGCAGTTAAATAATTAAATATGTCCATCATCTTATAACTGATTCAAACATTGGTGTGATGTTATTGCTGCATGACAATTATAACCTGCTAAATACCAGTTAAATATCAGGGCCATCGCAAAGGTTACAGAAAACTGTGCCCTTAAATTAACTTTTCGGATTAAACCGTTGTGCCATTTTGCTTTATAGTCACCATGAACATGGAATGCCATCCAAACGGCATTACAACCAAATCTTGTTAAAAGTGAGGTCAAAGGTCAAGATCATGTTTTGCGTGGGTCTAGCATGCCCTAATGATTCTGGCTTAAAGCATAGCTTCCATTGTGGGCTGAATAAAGCAAGAATATTCATATTTCATGTGGCTTAGTAAATATCATAAAAACAAGCAGTTGTATTAACTTTTTTGAATCATTACAAACCATTAGAATTTAAAAGCAATTGATTAAAATGCCCTGATTCATTTTTTTTAAATGCAGAATTTTTTTGAGTTTATGTAAATGTTAGGTAAATGGAAATGGTAAAACGTATTTAACAAACATACATTTTTAATATATATCAATATTTTTGGTGAACTCGAATAGAAATATTTAAGTTAGTCAAATACATTTCATTCTTTTATTCATGAGCTTAATTTCAAAGCTTTTAAATGTACACATTTTCGAGTGCATATACCTGACCTCAAAATCTGTGTTTTATTTATTTTGAAGTGAAAAAAATAACAATTAATTTGTAGGTTGGTCAAAAACATACTAAAAACAAGCATTCGTGTGAAACAAAACATAAATCTTGTACAAAAATTCACTTTTCTTTTGTGAAACGGAACTGTGAATCTCTTGTATAAAATCTCATTTTTAATAACAAAATCCAATTCAACCATCATAAGCCCATCTAGCAGACGCTAAGTGCATATTTTGATACAGCCGTTGGTTTGATTGAAGGTGTTATTTGACTGTGCATGTTCGTGCGTGCATGCACATATCCATTATAATTTTCTGCGTATTGTATTGTCTGTGGGTCAAACCTCTATTGTTCTAGTTTTTCTTTATGTGGCCTGTCATTCTCTCTAGATTGGGTGTTAGCCTCCCACACACTAACATGTTCACACATACATGTACAGTAAAATGCATGATTCAAGCTAACTGGATTACATCCCCTCCCATTTTGCCCTATGACATGTAAAGAATAAAACCTCAGCGTGGTGCTGGCACGAGTGCCATGAGCCTTTATGGTCCTTTCACAGTCTGCCAAGTTGACCACACAACTAACAGCAGCTCGAGATGAGTGCCAGGGTGGATCTAAACCATGTCCGTGGATAAGTGGCCAGCTGGAAAGCACATTTGATTCTATACATGTTGTCTATTGCAAAGATAAATGTGGCATACATCAGGACTAAGTAAGTATATAATATAAATATCTAGAAAGCTGAGAAAGAAAATAGAAAAACTTGACTTAATGGTTAATAGGATCATTATTATCCTATTTCATCATTTATGCATGGTTATGTCATCATTAACCTGTATGCCTTTCTTTCATATGCATGAGAGAAAAAAGGTATTTAGAAGAATGTTGGTAACCTGCTTGAATATGACTAAATATTCTAATCACAATTGTTATTCTGAATTTAATTGATTATTTCCCACAATTACACATTTACTAGGGATGGGCGATATATTGGCAGCCTTATCGATATGGGATATCTAATAATGTTTTTTTTAAAGTATTATCATTATCGGTCCAATACTAAAATTAGGTGGATATATTTAGATTAAATTTTTACAAGTAGATTTCCATATATAAAAGTGTTATTGGTTATCGACCAAAATTTCCATTTCGGTGCATCCCTAACATCCCTGCTTTGGAAAATGTGTTAGTGAATACATAAATTACTAAAACAATAATCATTTTCAACGCAATAGAATTGAATGTTGCTTTGGAAATAATTTTTGAAATGTATTTATTTACTTACAATAATAAATGAAATAATAAAAAATAAATGAAAATAAGCTAAAACGAAAATAAGCCACGAATATTCAAATAAATAATATATAAATAATAAAAAACAAAACTTGATATTAAATTCTAAAGTAAATGTTCTAATTCACTGATTCAGTGTTCATAATTATTGGAAAATCAATTACAATTAATTGCACAACCATATTGGAAACCAAACAAAATTGGACTTCCATGGGACCCTCTGACTTCAATTGTACGAACATCGAACCCTCAAGATTGTGAGACATTTTTTTTTATCTTCTTTTGTGTTCCAAAGAAACATGAAAATCCATTTAAAGGTAAAGAATGCTTTAATTTCTATCATACCATTATGATACTTAATCCTTAAGTTAAATGAATCATTTTTTATAAACAAAGATGGTTGATGCCATACTGAATTAGACCTACAAACCAAAGCAATGGCCAACATAAGCAGAAGGCAGTCTTGAATACATGAGTCAGAAGACTGGAGACTGCTCGAATTAAACCTAAATCAATGGCCAGGAGTCCATCCACATGACCACAAGAACAGAACTCAATCTGTGTCCCATGCAAATATACCCAACACTATTCACGAAAAAGCCCTGCATCCAAGAACAGCAGAGGGATTTCAAAATCATACCGACACCAAACAGAAAAATAACAAAATATTGCAAGTCCTGTTAACATAGCCTTGACTACACCTTAAATAAAGCTATAAAGAAGGAATAGTTCACACCACAAATCCTGTCCTGTCATGTCAAGTTGACTTTAACACAATGTAACCTATTCAAGACTATACCCCAACATCTCACAACCTTGATTTTATTCACAATCAATTAAATATGCAGTCTAGTCTGACTAACGTAAGATGTTATGCAACCGGTTTGTAGCACAGAAAAACGTGCCAGACAGTGAATTCTGAACACGACATCTCAGATGTTTTACATACATGGTAATTTGAGAGGAAACCCCATACAGTGGTGAGAGACATCAGCGTGGTGCTATCATAACTACTTCAGTTTCACTGCGGAAGATCACACACTCGTGCAGAAACACACTCCTCTAATCTGATGCATAATTAAACGCTGAGAAGGGATAGGAAGAGCCCTCCGTCCTGACATTTTGTGTAAAGAGTAAATGAGAGCAGGACAGACAGTGAGACAATGGGGTGGAGGGTTACAGAAAGGGTACAGGGAGAGAGAGAATGTGTGTGTGAACAAGAATGATCGAGAGGCGCGGAACGAAGGGTCAAAGAGTTGAACAGTAGTGTCTTAAAAGTGCATTAAAGTGTATTTATATTGTTACTTTACATTTGTAATTATTACATGTGAATGTTTTATATTACGCTATATTGCATTTAATATTACATAATATTTTTACATTATCTGCAATTTTATGTTTGAGATAATGTGGTATAGAGACGTGAAACTATTGTAGCTCTGCTAATGCCATTCTGATGGCATTTCGGTTGGTTCTCTTTAAATGTGGTAAATAAAATGCATGTACAAATTATATTGTAATGTATACCCTATATGTGGGTCATTCTATAATTAGAGGTACATCTTAAAGATTTGACTCAAAAACTGTCTGTTTAACAGAGTTGACATTTTTGGATTTGGGCAAATACTCAACGTGGAGGCAAAGAACTCTAGAGCACAGGTATTTTCATACCTAAATATCTTGTAATAAAATTACAATTTACAAAAATGTTTGAGTAACAGTGTTGACACTTAACTAATTAACTCTGAACAAATGTTTGCTATTTTAACCAATATTTGAGAAACGAGGCAGGACATACCTCCTAGTGTTTCATTTATGCACTTCTTTCACATAATATGCCAACTATGGGACACTTGATTCTTTATTGAAAAAGGTTTACCTAATACATAAAAGAAAAAACAAAATAAAACAAACATCCCATGGACAGGAGAAGTACCAGCATTTAAAAAATAACCTATATATGTATGGAGTAATTTAGCAAAAATGCAAACAAATTTTAGCTTCGAATAATAATAGTTTTTTATAAATTTGCATGTTTTTATTATTTACATATCACTTATTTTTGTATCTACGTATTAAAATTATATTATTTAATATAAAATTGCTTTGCATTTTGTTTATTTTTTTTGCGTAAAATATTTCATACTAGGGAATATGTTTAAAATATATCTATTCACTCATGTTTAATGTTGATTTGTATTTGTGTCAAACAATCATGATCTCAACATTCTGCATTTTAATTATGATCATAATCGAGTAGACAAAAACAGGTAAATAAGGTTACACTTTTCAAAATCTGATGTTCACTGGTTTGTAAGGGGGTTTGATTTAGAGGAATTACATTTGGAACTGAAATTAAAATTGACATAGAAACTGATTTGCAAGTGGAATTGAAAAACAGAATAGGATGGAAATAACAGTAGTGACGCAGAAGCGCCACTAATCACAAGAGGCAAGTGTGTTTGTGTGTTGTGTGTAGGAGATAAAGGATTACATGAGATATCCACTTGATGAAGCAATATCACAACTCCCATGCCCAAGTGTTAGACACTTTAATCCTCTGCATGTGTGAGCGTGTACACTACGCTATTTCATCAGCTCAGATGGCACCATGCCCTTATTCTTTAGTTTCCTTACTGATTCAATAAGTCATTCATTCCTCTTATTTACTGTATGAATATGAGAAATCCTGTGTACTGATGAAATACTCCACTTCCTGTTGACATCAAGGATCCCGATTCCCAACCCGTTTAACTTCTGCAATATGATGCGAAACAGGATGGGCTGAAGGGACATTGGATAAAAAGAAGAACTTTCCGTGGTGGAGCGAGTTATTATATTTAATAAACAATTTCCAACACATATATTTGTTTCTACATGATAACATGCATTGATGAATCATGCAAAAAACAGGAATTTATTTTAATAAATAGGATCAAATTTGTTTCCATACAAGCCAAAACTTACCATTTTTTTCAACGAAACAAATGTTTAAAACCTGGCAACAATATACGTTAGTATAAATATACAAACGCACTTTACATTGTACCAGAGGATCGGCTAATGCCGCATATGATGAAAGCATCCCAGAATGAGGTTTTTTCCCATGGAACCTGTTTTAAAGCACTAAAGTAGCCAGTAATGAGGTGATGTTATGTGAACACAACACTGGATAGATCAAAGGTGAGCAAATAGGTCATAGTGTAAATAGCGTTACCATGGCAACAACATAGATGGATCGGGGCGTCTGACAGATCAGGAAGTGAGATTAGTGCTGGTTTTACAGATATTATTGAGAAGTGTCCACGGTGTCCCTATATTCACACACATGATCAGAGCTCATACCCAGACCTGTGAACGTGTTCAATTAAAATAAAGAGCATTTCCCTGTAAAATATACCGATCATTACAATTTATGAAGAGTATGGCGTGGATAACCATAATTCTAAAACCAGTACACTTTTTTGATCCCAGATAAAATACTACATTATTTACTAAAGACTATAGTAAACGCAGTAAACAAATAATAGTATATTTTCTGTAGAATATAAAAAAGTATATGAAATTATATAAGTAATCGTTATATTTACTAGTTTACTGAAATCGATTCAAACATTTGAAAAGCTCTTCATTTCAGTTTCTATAAATTTCTTTGTATCTTATCTTGCATATAATTAACTGAACACAAATCGATCAAATCAAACTTAAAACAAAGCATTAAACAAATAAAATTAAGCTTAATGTAGAAAGCCAATTCAAAATAGTAAAACTTTTGGTTACTCTCTTTGTACAGCTTTATCAAAATTCTTTGATATTTGTTTGGAATTTGATGTATGAAGGATAACAAGAGTTTTTTTTATGTATTCTTTTCCATATTATGATTATTTAGTTACTTTATTTTTAAATCTTTGTAGATAAGACTGTTCACTGTGCTTTCGTTGTTGTTTTCATGTACGTTTGGTTCTTTTAGAATTGTTTGTATTGTAATAAAAATTTATAAATTAAAATATTAATAATAGCACTACAATACATTTTAACATTAATATAATGCAACTAAAACTATAATAACTGGTATAAGCAAGTTGAAAAATACACTTAAGAGTGAAGTATAATTTATATGTACCGTTTTAGCTAAACACTACAGTAACTACAGTAGTATACCATAATTACAACATTAAATACTTTAGAGTAAACTATAGGTATTTTATATGGGCTTGCACCACCACCAAAAGGTACATTTTATAGTATCATAGTTGTGTGAACCAGAAAAGAAAAGGCCTTTAGTATTTAAAATGTGAATATGCAAAGGCAATAGAATTAACATAATGGTAGACAGTAGGAAACCAATCACTATAATTGTCATTCTTGGAGCGATACTAGAAAACGTTTCCTTGGTGACAAAATAATATTCAAATATCATAATTCACTGCAATAATATTAAATAAAGCACATCAAACAAACTGTTTATATCTGAATTTCATGCTCAGCAAACACAAAAAATGCAAAATGTAGAACTCAGCACCAGGCTGTCATTCTAAGTGACCTTTTATATTAGCCAAGCCGAAACGCTCTCTCTCTGGCCCTGGGGCATCAGACCGCTCTTATTGTTGAGCCCTGCACACGAACACACTCATCTAAAATGCCCTGATGTGATAACACCCTCCACGCCATAAATTCCAAAACCAAGAGCAAATGAACAACCGACAAGAAGCATTCTGCTTTCAATTCAGCGGGTATGGGCCTCTCAACCCGCAAACCCAGTGATAAAACCCCAAATTACAGCAGTCATGGTTTGTGACTCGTTGAGATAATGCCTTCATTAGGATGCCGGAGGGGAAAAGGAGGAGCTGAGAGCCATTCGACTACAAAGAGGCACACATTTTACAAAAGTAACCCATCCCTGAAAGATAAAGCTTACAACACATACGGACGGTGCAACCTTTAATTGTTCCATCACCCATGCCACTTAAAGAAGGAGGGAGCGCGTGTCAGACGTAATGTTGGTGTCAGTGTTTTGCTTTATTGTGCTGAGGCTCAGGATCTGTGGGCTCAATTACTACCCCAGTGAGAGGCACTCATGCATTTGTCGCAATCAACAAAACTGCAGCGGATGACAGAAAAGAGCAGGCGCAGAGAAGCGCAAGACCCCGAGGGAGAAGGGTCTGGACCCGGAGGGCAAATCAGTGTGCGTCTGGACAATTAATAGCCTGTCAATATCTGCTGGGAGGCAGCTGGCCGATACAGCTCTTCCATTTCCAAATGATGAAATGACAACATTTTTTCCATTGACTAATGTTATATATGATTAACCGTCAGGACGTCAAGGAAGCAACAAATATGGGGAGGCCATCTAGAATTACAGGAAACATGCAGCATTATCCGCTTAATAATATTGATTATGTGGTTTTCAAGTAAGCAAAGCTCGATAAAATAAAATAGACCTTCGAGCAAAATCTGTACTTAAGTCTACTGAAACTAAAACCAGTCGCTATTTACTTTTAGAACGCATTCCACAATCCATTTATCGAAGGACTTTATTGTCATTTACGGACCACAGTCACACTAAAAAAAATCTATTTTTGTGACACAAATACACTCAAAAATTTTGCACATTTTAAAGCTTTAAAAATTATTTGAATATACTGTTAACGATTTGTGTATAGTGTAACTACATGATTAGAACATTTATTTGAGAATTTGCTTAAAATATAAGGTGTATATTAAACATATATTTGTATTAATTCTTTTTTTCATTACATACACGTCAATATTTTTGTAAATTGTAGAGAAATTAACCGTTCGATTTATAATCAATTAATTCATCTTAATCAGTTAATAAAGATTTATTTATTTAATATAACAGTTTATTTTGGTGATACTTACTTGGCAAATCATTCTTTTTTTTAAGTGCTGCTGGGATACGCATTCTAGCATATAGTGAAATCCAATTCACATCTGGGTTCATTGAAGTCCACATGTGGTTGATCATTTAAACTCTTAAAACTAATCTTTGAACATCAATCATAATCTTTGATATTTTTTTTGAGCCTTAAAAAGCTCTAATCTAAACCTACATCCGCTGTAAGTAGACCCATGAGTAGATACATGAGCATGCATTTGTAGCCTCCATTTGACAGTACCAGATGCAGATAAAACTGAAAGTTTAACTTAAGAGCTGACACAAGAGCGTGGTGACTGTTGATCGCTGATCCACATGACCAAGTGAGTTCATGTGAGTGGTAAGGAGTTTATGACATCATAAAATGGATCAGGTTCATAGAGAAAATGCAGAGAAAGCAATGGTTTAAAATTTTTAATCTGCTCATGGTGTGTCTTAAAGCATATTAAAAACACCAGATTCAGAACATAAACAACAGCAAAAACTTGATTTCAATCACAGGTAATAAAATGTCTTGCAAATGCCACTTCAGGCCTGTTTTATTTATTAAATATTGATAACAATACCCACGGCTGCATTGTGATGTCAGCAATTAGATAATGTTGTATGACGCAAAGAGATGCAAAAGGGGTGTGCAAAGGGTGATGTGTCAATCAATTGAAGTGTGAATGGAATGACTACTTTACCATTAAAGGTGATGCTGAGGTCAGACGGGTTTACTTTAAAACAAATTCAGGCCGAATCCATGCTGGGCGCGCTGCCAGTATTCACAACCCTCACCATACCAACCAAAACCACACGGGCACACATGCCAAGTCCCCAGACTGTGTGAGTAAGTGGCATACGACAGAGATAAAAACACGCCCAAGGCAAAACATGATGTGTATAATAACATTTTAATGGGATGTCTACAACCTAATTTCTTTTGGACACGTTTAAAAGAAATCATCTTTTGATCTTTTTTATATTAGGATGATTTTCTTTAAATAAAAGCAGAATGTCATTTTGATGCATATGGTGCAGACAAACCCAAGCAGACAGAGCATCCAGTCATGGAGCACCAGGTTATCAGATTATATCTGGTCCAGACAGGGTCGTCTGTCCCCAGGCACCGGTCGGCAGGCCCACTCCTTCTTCGTTTTAGAGCTCTATTACATCTTTCCATCTCTGTCTGTGCCCTGTTCTGGTTCACAGTGTCACTTTCCCACTGTTCTGACGGGATATTTTCTACAAAAAATCCCTCAGCTCCATTTCTCTGCTCTGCCCAGGACAACAGGCCTTGATATCAACGGCAGAGGAAACCATTCAAGTGAATGTAATGTTTTGAAAAGATGATTTCAGTGGGAACACAGAGTGACAGTGATCTTTATTTCAGTGAGCAGGATGCTGACGAATGCAAAGAAAGTAAGCAAATCACAGATGATGTTCGATTCGAATGCATTTTTATATATTTGATTTAAGTCCTATATTAAAAATGTGGAAATGTAAAAGCATTATTGTTTATCGTTTATAGTCTACTCAATCTAAAAATATTGTATAAATCATTTATTCAAATCAGCCTAAATATTATATTACTTCATCAGCATTGATGTTGAAGCAGTAAAATGTTGAACTAAAACTAAATTTAAAAAAAATGAATTAAACTTAGCAATATAAAATAATCAAAAGCAAAAGCATATAAACCTTTGAAAAAACAAAAAAATTATACATTTAAATAAAATATATCAATTTAACTAGTAATTATTTAGGAAAGTGAAATTTGAGCTTTAGGTATTCAAAAATAAAAGCCACCATCAAAAAAGATATTTATAAGTTTGAATATGAGAAGTTGAATATTTTGGAAGTTGAAACATCTGAGAATTATTTCAAGGAAACACGGTTCTGTTTTTAAAAGATGACATGATTGCTGCAGTCCCGTGCGATTCCTTCATAAAAGTGCCAGAAAAATAAAATTGGCAGGTTACAAAGGCTATCTTGACCTCTTCCCTGTTACTCAAACTGTATTAACCTCAAAGAATAATTGCTAAGGGAATACGGATGACTGCGGCGTCGCTCAGCAAGAACTGATGCGCTCATCCTACACCGCTGAAAATATTTAGCTCTGCTGTTCCATAGACCATCATACAGTTCAGTGTTTCTGGTGTGGTTTGTTCCCAAAACATGCTCAAACTTTAAAATTTCAGGACTAGATAAGTTCCTCTCTGAAGGGTGGTCTTTAGATATGTAGATGGCATATTCAACAGCTCCTATCTCAACATGTTGGCCATCTTGGCACAGTCAAAAACACGTGAAAAGACATGATAAAACATCTGATGATATGATTTAACACATAAAATACTATTCTAATAAAAACAAATCCTATATCATTTTATTTTATTAAAGCTGTTTCAATTTAAATGTGCAGTATATTTTCACGGATTATTAGAAGAGTTTTTTAGAGACTGTTTTACAGTATAACAAAGAAAAGCCACCAACGAATCCGTTTTCATCCGTTAACACAAACATTAAAGTGTTTCCCTCGAACCAGTGTTACAACAATGGGATTCAAAGGATTGCGCTGTGCACAACAGGAATGAATCTCCAGATAACAGCAATATTCACACTTTCCACAGGGGCTGGCCAAATCATCAGACAAGGGGATTCTGGGTAATGCGGTACTGAGCTCTAAGCTTACTGCACCTGTGGCGCAAAACAACGGTAACCAAGTCGCAGGATGAGCCGACGCAAACAATGCATTCCCAACCTACACCCCCAGCATGGCCTTAGGGGGCAATTTACAGAAGATTATTCCCTTAAGACAGTGAAGTGGTGGAAACAAAGCTATGCCTCATCAGAAAGATCCTCTCCAGAAATATTTCTGAAGATCCACCTGAGGTGATGCACGTCCTTTTAATAGCATATCTCTATCCATGTGACGTTTGAGGCTTGCTTTTCTCCAAAACGTTCTTTATGGAGACAGGGTGGAATTTATGTATACTAATAAAAAGTCCAGAACAGACACTTGGTGTTACTCTAATCAACAAACCGATGATAAATAGATGCATTTGATCAAGCCCTTCTTAATTATAAATAACAGCCGGTATTGGGATGAAACGAAGGTTTTTTATACATCAGTAATGCACACTTTAATGAAAAAGACAGATGGTTGTATGCATGTATGTTTGCGTTTGTGTATCGAGCACAGTGGTATAGTGTTTACATGAGCCTTACTCATGACTGATGACAGCTTTGTTTATTGTGAGTGTGTGTATGTGTAAGTGTATGTGTATGTGCTTCAAAGTGACGTTTCACATAAAAATGAAAATTCTGTCATCATTTACTCAACCTTTTGACATTTCAAACCTGTCTTTCTTTCTTCTGAAGAACACAAAAGACAGGGGTAAGGTGGCTTGGTCAAGGACACTTCAGTCTTTGTCTAATGGCCCTGGGATTCGAACCCGAAACCTTCTGCTTACATTTCCAACTCTCTAACCATCAGACCACGACTGACCCACATGTAAATGTGTTAACAGTTAACAGTTAGTGAGTGCAAATAACCAACATTCTTTATAATATCTTCTTTTACAAAGGGTGAGTAAATAATGACAGCATTTTTCTTTTTTGAACCAAGATAAACTTCTGCAATAATTGTGACATTATTCATTCTATTTTCATTAGGAATGCCGAGCTACATTTCTATTAAATTGTAAAACTAATTTAATGTCCTGTTAAAAAAACGAATACATTTACAAAACAAAGAACGATGATAATCATTGCAAAAGTTATTGTCTACATTTGAACAATTTGACTCATTGACTTTAATTGACAAAGAACTATTTCAATCTTATATAATAACTCAATTTGTGTTTTAATGACATAAGGGTGTATAAACTATGACACAATTTGGGGTTAACCATCCTCTAAATATTTTTTAAGACTATCAAGAGAGGGGCATTGCAAGTGCTTTAATGACATTGAAAAAATGCTTAATAAAATAAAAAACGCAAATTTCTTCTGGGAGACATGCACATTCCCATATGTGCATCATCAAAAGTAATTTTAATGCATCCCATGCCTCTTTGCAGCAAAATTGAGCAATAAAGCTTCAAATAATTTGTCTTGCTTGCAATATTGTATTATTATTTTCTTTTTCCTATATCTGACATCGAATTTTCTCATTTGATCAGTATGTTAAGGAAAAAGTGTGAAAGGTACAAGAAGAAGTACTTCTTGTCCCGCGTAAGAGCCTCCTTATGAACTAGATACAGGATGTTTGTTTTTGCTAAAGTAAAAACAGAGCAAAAAGCCAGTCACTCTTCTTTCCTTAGAAAACGACAGCCGATTCCGTAATGCAAGAAGACTGAATTATTCACATCTTGCCCTCTGGAGAAAGAAACAGAGGAGAAAGAAATGAGAAATAGGACATGGAGAAAGTGGGGCACAGGAAAGAATGGGAGTGTCGATGTGAGATAATAAAGAACAGGAAAAGGCAGCGTGGAGGCCGGGACTTTCAAGGTGAGACGTTATGTTCTTTCCCTGCCTGGTTTTAGCATTGTCTACACAATTCAACTTTTGAAAACAACAACATGATAACATTGTCAAAATCTTGCAACATAGATTCTCAAGGGCTTAAACTCTTTTAAAATATGAATCTAAACTGATGTGGCATTCTCACAAGCTAATATTGTACAATTATGCCTTCCTGACATCACTTTCAGCAATTACGGTAAATCAGCAGTCTCGTTTTTGACATTTTGACATTACAAGTATTAGTTCATAACTGTGGCCGTTTGCCACACTTATATGTTTTATACGTCACACTACGTACACATTACAAGACTGAAGCTTGTTGCCAGGCGCACATTTAGAGACTCTCTGTTTCTGTGTTGGCACACTTTACACATCTGTTTGCTAAAAAGGTGCGTCAATTAAAACGTCATTCCACTCCCCCGCAAACTTTAGTAATGTAAGAGAAAATCTTAACAGCAAGCGAGCAACATACGAGTGGAAAGAAACTGAGAAATAAAAGAAGCAAAATACAAATAAAGCAGTGGTTAAAGAGTCATTGGAGACTTGATTTTATTTATCTTTGGCTCCCAAAACTAAATTTAAAATTTTATTGGCTATTGCTCAATGTCATTTTCTTTTGCTTGTTGGGACACATCTAAAGACTGGTCGGCCAGATTTTAAACAAATTTAGAGCCTAATCCCACAGTAATACAAAATAATTTATCAGGTGGCTTGTTCCCACATCTTCGTACGATGTGAATCAAAAAGTTTACAAGAATATACAATTATTATAAAAGAATCACACTTAAGTCAGTCCTTCTAACCACATGCCTAAACATAATCTCATCGGAAGAAAATCAAATCATACTAAAACATATAAATTAGATTGTATGAATTCATACGAATTACAAACACTTTAAAGTAGTTACAAATTTATACAATTTCTGTTTTTGATTCGAGTATGCACTTGTTTTACAACTTATTAGGTTGTTTATAAAATTTCTTATAACTTGTTGATGTTCCAAGTAATATTCAAGTTGTGCATTTACTAAACAGTTTTTTTACTTTGTTATACGTGAGGCAATTCACACTCAAAAATAGAATACATTTAAAAACTTTGAAATTAAGTAAAGAATAATATAAAATGCCCAAGTAAAAAATTTCAGGAAATCTGATTTGCTCAATTATTTCTATTAGAAGTTCCCCGAAAATATTGGTGTACATGAAAAATAAACATTTATTAAAGAAATACTTGTTTTGATCAAAGAGGAATTAACTGATGGATTTTACTCAATGTAATATTTTCCACTGAGAAGTTATTGTTCATTTCTGTGATATTAAATTAAGCCTGAACATTTTTTACAGAGTGTTTGTCTTACAGATTTTTTACAGCTTGACCACTAAACGGGCGTACGGGTCATGGGGTCATATGTGTGCCTGACATTTCTACGATGAAATAAACCGAGAGAGAGCGACAGAGAGGCCTAAGAATAGCCCAGGGAAAGGTGTGTGTACCCTAAGACATACGCGCAGATATTTTTGGAAACGTGAGGCCTTCTGGGAGTGACCTAAAGCACAAACATAGACAAACACACACATTAAAAATGTTAAATCAGAAGGTCTCACCATACGTGTTCATTCATACCCGCATCGGCCTGCACTACACGGGTTAAAACTGCTTGCAGCATATGGACTATCTGATCTTCAGCAAATGAGATGTTACACCAGGAGCTGGTGCACAGCTGTTCACAGTAACCAAAAGAGTCATATTTAAAGAATCATGAGGAAAAGATTGCCCTGCGTTTAATGAGCCGGCACAACGAAAGCAATCCACACCAAAGGAGACCGATTCATATGCTGCACTATAATGGGGAGCAGGTTGAATTTGAGGGATTATGTAATGTAAACAAGTATAAAACTTGTTCCGTTTTAAAACGAGCTCCCATTATGCTTCCTGGAAGGAAATGTCCAAGAAGGAGCATTTAATAAATAGTACGGGTGTTGGGGGACAAAAGAAATCGGTTCTCTGTTTCTCACTTTAAATCCTAAATCGATCCACAGAAACGCATTATTGGAATTGTAAGTTAATTATTAATAGTCCCATTTAATTCAACAAAGAGGAAAGCAGCTACCTACACAACTAACAAACTATGTGAAAAAGTTTTCAAGCCCATATACAAAAAATGTCCAGCTGCAAAGTATCTTTTTTACAAAGCACAAAACATGCAGCTTTATACTTAACGGACCGGGTTTGACATTAAGGACTGCCCAAACCCGGGGCAAGCTTGAGTGGAACTTTTTTTGCCCGTAAACAGTATTGTCACTGGCCCCATCGGGCTGCAGATTAAATCGTCTGTTTTTCTCAGGATCGGTCTGACCCGTGAAAAGGTACAACAATATTATCCTAGTGGTGTCTCTCTCCCATCTCTAAGACAGAAAGTAACCAGACTTTCACCAGAAGTCGAACTAAACAGGTCATAACATAAAAATTGTGCTATAAATAGCGGTAGTAAGTGTTCATTTGATGTTCAAATCTGTAAACTGCTTGTTTGTAGTTAATCTCATGCCCGCAGTTGAATTAAGTCACATTTACCACGTAAAACCTGCGTGTAAAATTGAACAAAGAACACCGAAAATTTAGAATATTAAAACTGAAAAATGTATATAATACGGATATCATAAGGCCCTCACATGTGGTAGGTTGATCTTGAATAAACAGGCGACAAGGTTTTCTTTGCAAGAAAAACCGGCCATTAATTCAAAAGGAAAAACAATTTGGTAATACATCTGTTGGTAATAAAGAAAATGTGCCTTGTTATTTATATATTACCCACTGTACCTGTTCATACGTTATTGGTCATTTGTGTTTCATTCAGTTTAATGACTGTATTATGAATAGACATATGTAGTTGTGTTATTCCTACCCTTCTCCGGTCACAGAGCACTTTATTTTGTTGTCGATGTCAAAAGATCCTGTAATTTATTCCTATACATACCATTTAGATTTTCTCGAAGGGGCCGGTGAATATTTTTGCAGGGTAAGTAAAAACCAGATCCACCGGCCCAACCAGTCCAATAGGAAAAAGAATTATGGTTTAACTTGCTCCTAAATGCTTAAAAGATCGAAAACTACGTTTTACAATTTCCATATCCTCAGGGAGTTCATTACAAAGCAAATTTAACAGCATAAGAACAGCAGGAGTTTGTGAACACCAACCCCTGCTGGGAGTTCATCTGACAAACTTTACCCACACTTTCATCTGACAAATAAGCGCAAACACATGATAAGATCAACAGTAAGTGACCGTCAAACGCAAACACGCATCAGGTGCGACAGCAAACACATTGTGAAAGTAAGCGTTTCTTATCTTGTTAAAGAGGAAGCCCTTTGTTTCACATGTGATACATAATGACCTGGGCTAAGATGATGTTTAAATCAGCCAGCCGGCTCTGATATCGATAAGAAACTGCACAAACAACGTTCCAACCCCGCAATCCTGCAGGCTCATAGCTCAGATAAATGCACACTACTTAACAACCCTGGAGCGAACATTTCTTTACAAGTCCAATCGAGCGGACACGCAGAGAGAAGAATACTTTGGTGCTACGTCTTCCTGGTTCCTTCAAGTATTTACATACAGATGAGAAAGATAGTGTTGCAAAAGTAATTCACATGAATGATTGAGACAGATACCACAGAAGACACTCGACAGACAACAATTGTCTCCGCTCTTCTTCTGCTCACATTCCTCGAAGACAGAAACCAAAATGTCTTTAGATACAACTCATTAAAATGCCCAATGACAGGTGTTTTCATCTCTACCTGTGTAGGTGAGAGATAAAAGCGATGCTATTGACTTAAACGGAACACTTACAGAGAACACAGGATGAGACAAAAGCGTCTTACCTGTTGAACAAGGTGACATGAGATAAACAGACAGTTTTTAAATGCCCATCTTTAGTGTGTAAGATTCAAACATATTATTTTAAGACTAATGTGTGATAACTGTTTTAAACTGTTTTCTTCTGATCAAAGGAGGGGAAAAGATAATTAGATAAATAATAAATAATGCTTTTTGTTAATAAATATATTTAATTACATTTTAACATGTGGGTTGTCTGTGCGTATCTTAATTCCATTCTAATTCGACTTATTCACACATTGAAGTCCAACTCCAAGCATCCTATTCTAAATAATGATGAATAAGAATATGAATAATATTAAAATATCATATAATTTTACCCCAAAAATACAGTATAATTGCTTTTATACATTTATATGTATCTGCAAATTAATAATCATGTGTGTTTATAATAAAAAGATATGTTTCATACATATTTATAAGTAAAACAAAAATATATATACCAAAAATGATCTGGTTGTAACATAAAGAATTTGTCACAAGAAAATGTATTTGTAAGAAAAGAATATTTAGAAGAAAGCATGTAGCCAAAAAGTTCTTTACCCAAATGACTGCCATAATATGAAAATTGGCAATGGTAGTCAAAAGTTTGCCCTATATTCTTCAAAACATCTTATTTTAAAAATTGAAAGTAATTTTCCTACTAATGTACAGTGCTCAAGAGTATGACCAGGGCTTGCAGAAAAATATCTGCGCTACTCTTTAATTCAACAAAAGATGCATATTAAATCCAAAACGTGCTATTAACCAATCAGTGATAGAGAAGGGCAGAAAATCGGTATTTCAAAAATTTAAATAATCAGAAAGTTATTATTTTAATTCCTTCAACTCACTGGAACTTTGGATGGAATTTGGAAATGCTGCAATATCAATAATATCAACCACCTCATTACTGCGTTATCCATACAGACAATTCCGTAAAACAATGTTAACCTTACAATGAATATATAAAATTTAAGCAACATATTTATTTCACAATATTTCAACATTTGTTGGTTCAAATACCAATGCAAGGTCTTTCTTTAAGATTTCAAGCATTGCTGTTGTTGTAAGACCATCAACAAAGGTATTGTGTAATGTCAACAGTTGGTTCAGTTTACTGGTAACATTTATATTCTCAGGGCTTTTTTAATACTATTTAGCACACATAAGTGCTTTGTAAACAAATGGGATGTGGTTGAAAAATTTGGGTGCACCTTACTTTTGGGTCAATTTGTGTCCAAGAAGTGTTTGGTTAAAAGCATTCGTGCAAATACACACACGCATGCACACACACATTCAATAACTGCAGGGCACCCCCACCCATCCCTATATAGCATGCAAACAATGCGGGAAGCCTCTCTCTGTAAAATAGGATGGGTCTGGAAAAGTGTTTTCCTCTAACCTTCAGCAGCACGATACACAAATGAAGCCATTAAACCGCTCTCCTTTCAAAGATCGATTAGGACTTGAGCTTGTCAATCAACACAAGACCATCACTAGCAAGCTGTGCTAAAATCCTTTGGGATACGGGAGAGTCTGCGTTCCGAAAGCTGTGCTAGGGGCAGGATGAATATAAGGCTTTGCGACGTGTGAACTGTGAAGGACTTAAAGGTATGAAGGGACAGATAGAGGGCAGCTCCACAGGACATTGAAAACGAGATTGAGAGAAATGTGTGCGTGTTCTAGGTCAGCGGTTCATCTAGAGAAAGAGAAGCACTCCATGACACGGCATGTTTCAGAATGATGCGTGTGCGTGTGTGTGTGGGCGGGTGTGTGTCTGTGTGTGTGTGCGTGCGTGTGTGTGTGTGCATAATAGAAACCAATGCTTTCATCACTGTCCTGAGACCCAACACAGTAGAAAAACAGTAACTCAATTCTGAAGCTCACCTGGGCAAAGTCAATTTATATGAATTTGACATCCAGGTAAAGCAAGGATTGATAAAACATACTCAACACATATGTACATCTACACAACACCAAATCTGATAACAAATATGGCAGAGACCAGAATGAATGGGATGGTTCACCCAAAAAAAAAAGACGAACCCTCTATTCATTTCAAACCTTTGCAAATCACAAAAGGAGATATTTTGAAGACTATAAATAAAAAGTGATGGCATCTGTTGACTTGAATTGGTTTTGTGTCTCTGCTTAAGAAGCGAAAGCGGTGCCTTTGCTTTTTGGTTTGCAACATTCATCAAAATATCTTCTTTATGCTAAAGCCAAGCCAAAAAAAATGACGTAATGAAGTTAACTTTCATTTAACAATGGTATTGATCAAATATACTCAAGACATTAGCAAATCTTTCCAACACCAAGTCTAAAAACAAATTTGGCACACAAAAGGATTAAAGAGATGGTACAACAAAAAATGAACTTGTGCATTTACTAACCCTCTTTTCAATTTAATCCTGTTTGACTTTCCTCTGCAAAACATTATAGAAGATATTTAAAAAAATATGGGTAACCAAACATATATGGCACCCATATGATGTTATGCAGTTAACTTTCTGGTAAAGCAAGTTTAGATAAAAGATCAAATCAAAAATGCACGATATTCCAATACAAAGTCATAAAACAAATTGCACAGACAAGGTTAAAAGGGATAGCCCACCCAAAAACTTTATTCTCCCTCTTGTAATTTCAAACCAGTATGACATTCTTCAGCACAACACAAAAGAAGATACGTTGCCGAACAGTAACCGAACAGCGATGGCACACTTTGACCTTCGTTGGGTTTGTGTCTATACAATAAAAGTGAACGGGTGCATTCCCTGTTCAGTTACCAACATTCTTCAAAATATATATTATTTATATTTATTATGTATATATTATTTTGATTAAGCTAAGGCAGCAATTGATCAGAAAATCAAAAATATGCATATAACAAAAACTTTAAAAAATAACAACAATTTATTTTTATTTGAGACTAAAGAAAATTCAAAATGATTCCAAACAAGGTCAGAAAAACAAGGCTTTCTCTTTGGAGAAAGATGTTTCACAACCGTGCCAGATGAGCACTAAGTCATATGACAATGACAAACATCAGTACACACCATGAAAAGTAAGGGCCTACTACAGATGCAACAGAGCAGTAGGCAAATATTTATATACAGGAGACTGGAGTGTCAGAGGAGTATGTGAGGATTACATGACAAATAGTTAAAAGAAATAAAGCTAGCTAAAGCACGCCACTGCCTTCTGTCTTCATATAAAATCTCGATTGGCAACAGGCCGAATCACATTGAATTAAAGGTGGATTTTCATACTCCCTCAGCATCACTATTGTATTTCGAGTTTGTTTCGTGTAGCTAAAAGGTGTCACGAGTCATTCTCCATCTCCGCTGGTTCTCATTCTCTATCTGTGCTGAACGAGCAGGCTGACTAATTTAGCATTTCCATTGCGTCTGAGCGTGTGGGTAGGCAGAGCTCTCTGGCGCGGCGTGCCAGGGCCTGTGCCGGTCTCGGAGGACCGCGGTGTAAGAGATGATCAATGACTCGCTGCCACCCAGAGCGTCAACTCACTAGCTACAGTTTATCTGGATAACCAAAAAGAAAGCCAGGGGGCTAAACACAACCTCAGCACATTGGGAAACAATGATATCCTGAGGTGGCTTTGATTAAGTATCGTCTCACAGTGGGGTCAGAGAGTCTGAGCCACATTGACGTTCTGGGACTAAAAATGAAGATACCAAAATAAACAGGAAGAACACAACAGTAACCCTGTTAAAAAACACAGAAGACAAATACAAACTGAAATAGCAATTCTTTTGATTTAAAATGAAAATAAAAAAAGAACCATAAACTTTTTGTACACCACCTCTCAAAAGTTTGGGGACACTTAGTCATGCATTTATATGTTTATCCACATTTAAGATTACTAATAAACTAGTCAAAATTAGGAGATAACACAAAGCCAAAACAAAAAATAGCATTTAGTCACCTTTTGGCTAGAATTTGCAGAATTGTTTTTTCCCCTTTATTATTTTATCAAGCAGCTTAAAAATTGACATTTTCAAGGAGTCCCCACATGTAATGAAATTTGAAAAAAGTTAAAAAAAGAAACGATTTTTCAAACAATAGGAATTATTTCACTCAAGTGTCCAAAACTTTCACCGATATTGTTCGGAGTTGTGTTTTGAGCAATCCAAAATGTTTTAAAAATCCCACCAATAGAATCCATCACATATCAGATTCATGTGAAGTCCGGGTCATGCATTTTCCAAAAAAATAGTGTACAGTTCTCAAGATGGTGTCTTAAACCGTTCTTTTTCTCTTCCAACCACGACCAAGACAGGAAACTCTTACTCCTCCTCGTCACATCTGTGAATTGTGAAAATCGACCACTTCTCATAACATCTGAACCGCATCACACTTACAGACAATCGTATGCAATCATTCAGGCAACTACACCGTGCATTCGAGTTTTACTACAGCCTACGTCTTTACCTGATTAGAAAAAGCTATTTGCATGATGGTATATGTTTCAATAGAGAAATTGACTCAAGTTTCCTGAGTCACTCTATGAAGTCTGAGTCAGAACAACCTGCCAAAGGTTTTGCCTGTCATTTCTCTCTTTCTTAGCATCACCCGCTCTTCCCATGCCATCTGACTCTCGCTTACTGACTCTCGCTTACACTTTTAGAAAGTTTTCTAACAGCGGAAGGAACCAGAGAGATATAGATTCACATCCTTCTGCTCTACAGGTGAGTAATCCCATCTTCCCTTCTCCCAAACCTTCAGCCCAAACTCTGACTTGAAATCCAATTTATTTTAAAACCGCTCTTTATCATAAATGCAGTGCCTGGAAAATTGAACAGGGCCCATTTTGTCACTAAAATGAGATCTCTTTCACAATATCTTGGTTTTAAAAGGAACAGTTCACTCGACAATTAGATCATCATTCACTTCATGTCAGTCTAAACACATATGGCAGAAGACAAAATGGGATTTAATGAATACAAAGATTAATGGATTCAAAACCGTGTCAGTACATTATGGCTCACTTTAACTCAATAAAGCACCCAAGAGTGTCAGCAAAAAATATTCAGCAGTATTGTTTGTGTAAAATTCCTCACAAAAAAACCTTTAACAGAGAAAAGAATTTGAAAATGATGATGTTATTATATAATTATTATGAGCTGTCAGTTTAGTAAGACTGACAAAGCAGAGGAAATAAGAAACAAAAGAGAAGCAAAGCAAAACCAAATGGCAAAGAAAGCAGTAGGGATGAGAATCGATGGAAGGTTCAACATAAAGAAGCAGCACGCAACAGAACAAAGACTGCAAAATGAGTGCGGCCGGACGGCTTGTAGCTCCCATTACAAGAGACGATTGGAAGAGAAGAGCCGAACACAATGCCGTGATGTTCCCTGTAGTGAGAACGTGCTTCTATCAGTCTTCAGTCCGGTCCTTACAGTGCCTCTTCTTTCACACAATAGAGTGAAGCTGAACAAAGTGTATTTGAGCTGTACATGTACAGCATACTGGGAAAATAAAATCACTGTCATGCAAGACACATGACGATTGTTCTCTAGGTTCACTGTATGTTCACAAAAACACAACAGAAGATATTTCGAAAAAAATTGGTAACTGGCACACTTGCGTTGGTCTATCCTTATACAACAGAACTTGCTTTTTGGTTCCAACTTTCTTCAAAATATCTTCTTTTTTGGCCACTCAATCTAACTAGTTATGAACTGGGATAAAAAGAAATCAACCGAATATGATAGAGTCCATAGTTCTAGGAATGCTCCGATTGATCGGCATCGCCCGATAATCACATTCTATGATCGAACGGTACTCGCTAAACTAGGCCGATCTTATGAACCGATCTCAATTGGTGACATTGAGGACTAACATGACGAGAGGGGGTGTAAAGGTTAATGCGCTACAACACCATTGTAAAAACATATTAAAATGTTCATTGTATAATGACAATTTTTGTAATCATTTAGTAGTCTGTTAAACAATAGTTGCATTACATTCATTACATATTTACTGTAAAAGAAACCAAAATATAAGAAATGCAATATCCATAACATTATCTGAAAAATGTTACAGTGATCAGAAATCTTACATATCTGTTATATAAAATGGAAGCATAGGAATGGGAATTGGTATTTGCCGATCACTATGAGAAACAATCGGTACTCGTATGGGTGGCAAACATCCTGTTCGGAGACTCCCTGCATAGCACTCCATAATATTATAGGACATCATGGTCCTTTATTCCAGGGGCAGCTGGAAATGACTACACGGATGAAACTCGGGGCAGTGATCAGTGAGAGGATGATGCGTGCATTATAATTGACAGTGATGTAAATGCGTCATGACATCAAAATGCACCAAAACCCCTCTAGTAAGATTTGTCAGCGCTTGATGTTTTGGGGCGAGCTTAAATTTAACATAAAAGTGGACAAATCCTCTATCCTGACTATATGATCAACTCCGCAAGGGTCACACCCTTTTAATGTCATTTCATGTGTACACCTAAAATATATGCGTTGTGGATGACTGCATGCACTGACACTAAGCGAAGACCGTACGGCCTGTTGGATGACTGCCAGAGTAGTTATATGACAAAATGCTGGGATAATTCCAATCCTATGATGCTTTTCTTTAAATAAAACATCCAACTAGACATTTAGATGAGTGGAACTCAATTCAGCCCAAGGGAGGTAAAGTGTTGTCAACAACGGCTTAATCTGAATCCACTGGATTATTTCATATATTACATTCTGTTTTCAAAGTTGAATTTTAAACATTACCGTTCCGCAAGGACAAAGAAATTAGGACCATACAGACAATATAACAAGTGTGAAGTGATGGTTTTGGCACCCATCCCCCCGATCGAAGCCAACAGAATACAATTAAATAAGTGGATTAACCCAAATACAATGCAATCCTCCACACAAGGTAGGAGAGTACAAGACACACACATAGATGAAAAAGCCAGAAAACGAACCCATCTTGACAAAATTGAAAGCTGTAATAATGTTTCTAAAAATATGTCCACAGCCCATGAAAAAAAAACATATTTGACTCCCTAATCCCTACAGGGACATAAAGGACAGATTCTTGGCAATCCTTGAAATAAACAAACTGGCATATTAAACAGTGCACTATGACGGCAACTCTTTATAGAACATGAGTCAGCAAAGACCCTAGTAAGGGGACACACACACACACACACACACACGTGTCTACCAGACCTCTGCTCCCATTTCTATAGTGACTCACCGGTCACCGAAAGGAAGGAAGCCGAGCTGCTTGCGTTATGTACACTTCTGATTTCATTACGGTGTAGATCATCATCATCTCGGAGAAACCTCACCCACCCACTTATAAGGCCGTCATGTGATCACGCAAATATTATGGCTTGGGGCCGTGCATATCCCAACCAAAATTAACCTTTTCGATAAGCCGTTTGACAGAAGCAGGCGTAAGGTACGCGACATGAAACTAAAACACTAAGCTTCTGTCAGGCTCACGTGTGGCTACTCTGCAAACATGTGGCGCACAACGGGGCACTGAGGGATTATGGGAGATTGTTGCATTCATCCTCTACCAAGACCATCAAGTCAAGTCTTCAGCTCCTCGTATGAGGCAGCCAATCAAACACACCCCAAGCAAAAGTGTTGCCTAGCTACGGATACAAGCGCATGGTGGAAACCCCCACGACCATTGTATTCTGCACTGAACTCGAAATCCTTCTGCTCTTGCTTACTCTTCTACATGAAAATAAAATGGACATCATACTTATTCCTATTTCTTTCGATAAAAGAGTCACCCACACGACGCCGAATCAAGAGTTAATTTGAATATTGTCTGCATTTGCACTCAAATAAATAAAGAATTTGAACACAACTATAAATCTATCCTTCAAGACACACCAAACAATGAGGGCAGGAGTTATCGATCTTTTCGAATTGAACGATATCAACGGAAAATTAAATGCAAGCACATCAGAGCTCAAGGGATCATTAAACCAACCATCCGTTTCAGATGAGACGAAGATGAATTAATATAGTCCAACACCAGGCTAACAAGAAACACACCTCTCAGCGACCAACTTCCAGAATCTTTATATTAGCAGTTAAAGGGTTTCCGTCATGCCTCTCTTCCCCGGCTAACAGGCCGGCTGCAGTGCGCTCCGGTACTGAAGCCCTTAATTGGCCAGGCTGCTGGAGACACAAGCACTCCACAAAGAAAATGGCAGGGCCATAAACAAGACCCTGCCTGTCCATACTCCCAGCTTAATTTCACATTAACTGAAGGAAAAACTGCAGATCAGCATATCCAGAGAGGGAGGAATACATAGCGCATAGGATACCTCGTCGGCTAACCTCCTGCCATTATGACAAACGAGCACCTCCGACCTGCTGAGGCAGGAACAATTGGTTATAACACAGCAAAGCAAAAGTCAACAAGCCAACGCTTATTTCATTAAAAAAGGAAATAATTGAGCAATGCTCGCCGAAAAGTGGTCTGAACGATTTTTCAGGCAATCGATGGGTAAAACTGTGCTGTCCTCTTTAACGTGGTAATAAAGAGTGATATCGGTTCAAATTACTCAGGATCCTCCTCGGCATATGACTCAGATTCTAGGCCTTTTTGTCATTTATGTTACACCGCAAACTTTCCTAAGAATCAGGGCAGCAACTGAGAAAAATTTACATATGGCATTTAGAATAATCCTACCGCAGGGCCCTAAACGTGCCTATTCTTGGAACAATCCTTCCAATTCCTTCTCTACCTAAAATAACTAAAGGGGTCTTTTTCTCTTTTTCGGAACCCCTGTCTTATTCTTCTCTAATCGAAAGCAGCTTTTCAGGAGCTGCAGAGCAAAGCATGCCAGTCTACGACACCACACGGTACTTACAAACACATGTTTGAGCGAAAAGGTTTAAGAAATTATTGCAAAGCTGCAGGTGGGACTATTCGCCAGATTTTTTGCTGCAGGGCAGAGCACAGACATTCATGCATCTCCCACCAAATCGAGGATGAAAAGAGACGTTCCCTCGCTCCTGTTTCACTATGCAAGCCTTCTGCACCTTTATGGAAACAAGCCTGTCTAAGAACATATGAACACTTTGGGATCTCTCCGGGCGATTGCGGCCATCCCGGAGGGCCACGTATTCAAAGCACAGATCCTGAACTTTTGTGTGTTTTGATCAACTATCGACTTAATGTGTACGTTTAAAGGTACAACAACCCATTTTCCATTATGCAGAGCACTTTGTAACCTCAGCGTGGGTCACGCATGTTTCTACAAAGTCGCTTTGCTTGAAATTGTCCGGAAAACACACAAAGTAAACAAGCAAGGGTGTAAACCAAAATTTCATTTCATAGGGTCCTCAACGACCCGACACAGGGAAAAAATCCCATCTGCGCTGTGTATGGATGAACTGCGGAAAGTCTTACCTCTTGCTGACAGTTTCTTTGTGTTAATAATTTTAGCCGCATATTCCTGGCCGGTGGATTTTTTCACACATCTCCGCACCACAGAGAACGCTCCCCTGCGAATAAAGAACACACACAACTTGATTTCCCACAATCGAAGGGATGCTCTCGAAGGGGACGGAGCTGTCAATCACGGGTGAGCATCACTATAAATCCCAGCATCCGTCATGATGTTAAAGGGTCGGTGTCATTGCGTAGGGTTGTGTCTGCAAAATATCAAACTTGAAAAAAGCAGACATCTCATCCAAAGAGTGCATGAAGGCGTCACAGCTCATCGATTCCTTAAATCCCTCTTCATCCCTTAGATACTAAAGTGTGATGAACTGTGTGTCATTTCATGATCAAGCTGTCATATCCTTAAGTGCCCTACCTAGTGCACTTCTAATTTCACATTACCAAGAGCCAGAATCATGCTCATGCAAAGTGCATGAAATGACCCAAAGTAACAAACACAAGCCCTTGAAATTAAAGGTGTGGACTACATAGTGCACACTACATCCAATACTACAAGTGTGGAAGCCCAAAGCCCCTACAGATCAGCACTAAAGCTGACATGGATCATGTTTAAGACCTCCACAGAGATGGGCTTGATCGGATCAGGTCCAGAACCGACACAGTCCCAGACCTGACCCGATGAAGACCCTCGGAGTCCCTTTGCAAGTCACCCCCGCCGCTGTCAACATGAAAGTACGCGAGCGGAACGAAACCAACAAGAGGAACTTGCGCCTGTGACGTCACAACGCCAGAATGTTACAATGTTGCGCGCACTTACTTCCCCAGCTCCTCGTACAGCTGATACTCGTCCGTGAACCTGGTCGAGGTTACAATTGTAGCCATGTTGTGTGCGCGTGTGGGGAGGGGGGTCGATGCCTCTGCCGCTGCGGTTCAGGTTTCGGGAGGAGAATCTCATGTGTGCCAGAGAGAGAAACAAGGGAGAGATACAGACGGAAAGAGCGGAGGGGAGGGGCCGCGCGGTGGGGGTGGAGAGAAAACCACGCGGGTTCACGCGAGACTTCCTCGCGAGCCTTTTGTACATGCAGTGAGATGTTGTTACAAACACAAAGTTGTGTGTGTGTGTCTGTCTGTCTGTCTGTCTGTCTGTCTGTCTGTCTGTGTGTGTGTGTGTGTGTGTGTGTGTGTGTGTGTGTGTGTGTGTGTGTGTGTGTGTGTGTGTGTGTGTGTGTGTGTGTGTGTGTGTGTGTGTGTGTCTGTCTGTCTGTCTGTCTGTCTGTCTGTCTGTGTGTGTCTGTCTGTCTGTCTGTCTGTCTGTGTGTGTGTGTGTCTGTCTGTCTGTCTGTCTGTCTGTCTGTCTGTCTGTCTGTCTGTGTGTGTGTGTGTGTGTGTGTGTGTGTGTGTGTGTGTGTGTGTGTGTGTGTGTGTGTGTGTGTGTGTGTCTGTCTGTCTGTCTGTCTGTCTGTCTGTGTGTGTGTGTCTTTCTGTCTGTCTGTCTGTCTGTGTGTGTGTGTGTGTGTCTGTCTGTCTGTCTGTCTGTCTGTGTGTGTGTGTGTGTGTGTGTGTGTGTGTGTGTGTGTGTGTGTGTGTGTGTGTGTGTGTGTGTCTGTCTGTGTGTGTGTGTGTGTGTGTGTGTGTGTGTGTGTCTGTCTGTCTGTGTGTGTCTGTCTGTCTGTCTGTGTGTCTGTCTGTCTGTGTGTGTGTGTGTGTGTGTGTGTGTGTGTGTGTGTGTGTGTGTGTGTGTGTGTGTGTGTGTCATATGGGAATCCTATAGAAATGGGTTTAAATGTTGTTCTGGATTCCTATTACAATTTTTCATATTTCTTACAATTCCAAAAAATGTTGAAATTCTTATAAGAATCCCGTAGAAATTTCCTATAGAAATTCTATAGTAATGGTTCCAAAATATAAATTCTTATCAGAATCCAGTACAAATATCTAATAGAACTCCTATAGGGATGGTTACAAAATATGATAGAAATCTTGTTAGAATCCAGTAAATTTTTTTTACAAAAATCCTGTAGGAATGGTTCCAAAAGATGAATTCTTATTCAAATCCCGTACAAATTTGTCATGAGAATCCAGTAGGATTTATTGACAAGTTTATACATCTCACAACCATAAAAAAGTGAAATAAGATGGTATAAAAAACAATAACGAAATAAAGAAAAGAACATAAAATAAATAAGTATGTTTCAGGAATGAAATGAAATTAAAGTTACATTGTGCTTCAAACACTAAATTGCCAAAAGTATGCATTGACTCACATAGGAACTTGAGTGACATCCTCTAATCTATAGGGACCGATATGATGTCAGTCCACCCTAATAACAGCTTCAAGTCTTCTGGGAAGGATGTCCACAAGGTTAAGGAGTGTGTTAATGGGAATGGTTGATCATTCTTCTACTGATGTTAGACGAGAAGGTCTGGCTCTCAGTCTCAGCTCTTAGTCATCCCAAAGGTGTTCTATTGGGTTAAGATCAAACCAGACAAGTTCATCCACACCAGACTCCGTCCTCCATGTCTTTATGAATCTTACTTTACACACTGATGTCATGTTGGAAGAGGAATGGGTCAGCTTTAAACTGTTACCACAAAGTTTGGATGTCTTGAAGCATTCAGAGTTAGAGTGTTTATTTGAATGGGTGAGCGAATACTTTTGGGAATATAGTTTATATTTTTACAGTTTTCTATTTTTAATATTATTCCAAGTGTTATTATATTGTTTAATTTCTTTTATAAAATGTTCATAATTTGGCCTGGCTTAAGCCCATTTCTCTACATGAAGTAAAATGATCAGTTGCGTAAGAAAAGATGTTCCTGCAGAATAAATATTGTCTTGCACAAAACAAATGTGACATAATACATTCCTATTTGTATAACTGCACCAACCATCCTAGAAATGAAATTAGATACATCTATCCGAAAAAGTCTTGAGTGTGCACATTGAAAGAAAGGTTGAGTCACGGATTCTGTAACAACACCACAAAATTCACATTAGTATTCCATTTCCAATTCACATTGTGAATGAAAAATAAATTTTTCACAAGTAATAAAGTGAAAGAGGTTTATTTTATAAATATAACAATTTATTCTGACTTCCATGCAATTGACAAAGTCACGTGAAGGAAGAGTGACAGACTAAGTGAAGTATGGAAGCTGAAATAGCTGGGTGTGTGCAGTGTCCCCTACATTCAAAAATAAAACAAAATTAGCTGAATGTTCACAATATAAATATATATATTCAAGGATAGATAACAAACTTGAAAATGTCATGAACGAGTAACAAAGCAGTGTTTCATATTTTATTATGAACGTTTGTATCAGCCTCTGCCTCTGTGCAAGAATTGTATCTGTCACAGGCTATTTCTAAATGGCCCTTAAACATTTATGTCAACCGCCATTTAGACTGAAAATGTAAATATCAGGAAGCTCACAACATGTTCATTGAAAAAAGGCATTGTTGGATTTACTTTGTCTTATCATTAACTTATTAATTTTCATTAAGTCGTTATAACTTAATTTCTCTTGAAATCGTAAGAAAAATCATGTCACAACTATTTAATTTAATCATGTTGAGCCGATGTAGATATTTAAATTAAGCAAATCCCTGCAGTGTATTTATATGAACATTTTACACATTATTTTATAAAACGTGGACTCAGCATGCCTCTTTTCTGCATAATACTCAAAGCACTTCTTCTTTGCCGGATGGTCATAATGGTCTTATAAATCTCCATTGCATGCTCGAAACTTTTTAAAAAGGCTTTGCTTGTCAGGTTGTCTCACCATGTAAGTGCTTCTATTACTTTGCTCAAGGGACGGCGTGTTCTCTCACTGTCATGCCAGATTGCAAAGATGAAAGTCTGCTCTCCATTTAAAGTGTCAGGCATTAGAGTTTGTATCATGAAAACAAAAGAGAGGAGGACCATTACATCAACGTAATAACGTTTGTTATGGCCATTTGAAGATCCGTTCCTGTGATTGATTCCCAGGATATCCTAGTAAAAGATATTGCGGTGATGCAACATCACTCAACCCGTGTCATGACGAGCATTCTAGCTGCGTTTCTCAGTTTAAAACTTTTATTCCACATCTCTGTTAGTATTGCTATGCTGTTTGTTTCTTGCCTAGTAAGTTATAGTGTATTAAAATGGACTATTTATTAATCCAAAGTAATCACTAAGCAACCATTTATAATTGATGCAGATTTATATTTCACCTGAAATATTCAGCACTTTCCTCCATTAGGCCCTGAACATAAATCCGATTTGTCCATCTTCCAATAAACCCCTGTTCAAAATAGAACAGTAACTATATTCTAATAAGCAAACATCCTTTAGGCTTGGTTCATACATTTCATCCCTTGGCTGACACATTTGCATCTTTAACAAATTTTTTGTTTTATGGCTGTCGGCTATTGCAGCTTGTTACCTTTACATATTGCTCCTAGACATGAACATAACATCTGATCGACCATCATGCATACCTATGAGAACATGTGGGATTGAACATGACATATTGAAAAAAAAACATTTATGTAAATAAAATGAGACATCAATATCCAAATACAGTAGCCCTGCAATGCCCGACAATTTACAGATAAAATAATATTGTATGCAACTCTCATTTAGCTCCGATTCCACGGCAGACTTTCTGCTTATTTAGACATTACACAAGCAGCCAAATGAAGTAAACTCTGGACAACTCATGCTGCAAGACATAGCACTCTGTTCAGAAGCCCATAAATTAGTCATCAATCAATAAAGATCAATGGGCTTATTTTCACCAGGCTGGAATTAGGAGCACAGGGTTCAGCTTTTGTCTGGAAGAGAGAGAGAGAGAGAGAGAGAGAGAGAGAGAGAGAGAGAGAGAGAGAGAGAGAGAGAGAGAGAGAGAGAGAGAGAGAGAGAGAGAGAGAGAGAGAGAGAGAGAGAGAGAGAGAGAGAGAGAGAGAGAGAGAGAGAGCAAACATGTAAGGCATGTACCATTTACTGTATTCTGCAGAAAAGTTGGCACCTATATGTTGACAGTAATTGTTTTTTAAATTGTTGTCTTTATTTTCTTATCCACTTGACATTTAAACCTGTATGAGTTTTTCCCCCTGCAGGACACCAAAGAAGATAGTTTGAAGAATGTTTGTAAAAGTTTATTCTGAAGGACACCAAGGAGACATTTTGAAGAATGTTGCTGAAAAAAAGCCATTGGTCCCTGACTCACTTGTACTGGTTTTGTTCAAACAATAGAAGTCAATGGGGACCAACTGTTTTGGTTACCAAAATTCCTCTAAATATCTTCTTTGGTGTCTTTGCAGATGAAAGATAGCCATATGGGTTTAAAATTAAAAGATCAAATGGTGACCGAATTTAAGTTTGAACTATAAGTTAAATAACTACATCTTACTACATTAAAACAACTAAATAAAAACAAATCATAAAATAATAATATATAACAATTTCTGATAGCATTGTTTCAATTTGTTCATTTGTGAATTGTTTGATTTGAAACAAAATGCTTCTTTATTTTTTGACATAGGTTAGTTTATGTATGAATGAAAAATACACAATTCAGAAACTTTACCTTAGAGAGGTTATCAAAGGGATCATTTAAAGGGCCAGTCACCTAATACAAACATTTATACTTTCCTTACTTATTTCTCATGAACATCTACATTTGTGACTTCCCGATGTTTTCTGCAGTGCAGAGAGGGTGGAAAAGAGATTAAAAGTGACAGAAAGAGACGTTAAGAGGTTGAAAAAACACATGACAGAGTTTTTCCCAGCCGTTAATGTCACCGGCCCTTATTTTCAGACTTGTCTCTGTGGAGGACGCGGCTGATGTCATCAGTCATTCTTGATGCGATGCTGCCAGCATCTCCACATGGTGCCTGCAGGAACACTTTCACTCCCGCACGTACACTCACGATCGCAGGACACACGTAGCATGGAGTGCAGTCTGTTTATTGTACGCTCAGTGTCACAGGATCCTCGCTGTGGTGACTGATCTGGCATCAGTGGCTATCACCTAATGACGGACGGATGTGTCGGCCGGCCTGATTAATTGGCCAATGTCTGTCCGTTTTAGGATCATCAATAGCGTTTGATGACTTAGTGTGCACAGATCAACACATGGGAGGTTTTTCCATGAATGTGTTAAAGGGGTAGTTCGCCCTAAAATGAAAATTGTGGAATCATTTACTTACTGTCGTCAATTCAAATCCGAATCCCTCCATCCTCAGCAAATTGCTGAAGAAGATATTTTGAAAAATGTCACAACAGAAGTATAAGTTCCCTGGTTTTTGTGTCCATAAAACAGTCAATGGGACAAGGGTTTTGGTTACCAACATTGTTCAAAATATCTTCTTTTGTGTTCTGCAGAAGAAATCGACAAATGTATATTGTATGTATTTATATGTTAAATCCTGATTCACCAAAACTGTTTTAAGTGCTGTTTTTAAAATATTATTGACCGGAGCCCTTGAGTGACAGCCGTCGCTGAATCAGAGGAATACAGGCGGCTGATGGGCCTGGTGTGCGAGGCCGGAGCACTGCAGGATAGAGTTCACCTCAGTGTTAGTGAGCACAGGCCTGTGGGAAGGTGTCCAGAGGTTCTCCCACAGTGTTTATATAACAGAACACACTTCGGTTTGTGTTAGCATCTTCCCCCTCAACGCTCCCAGCTGACCTGCTTTACACAGTACACCAATAAGAGACGAGCGGAGAGGTGAAATAAAAGCAGCAGCCAAAGCGGCGAGTGAAAGATTGTGGTTTATACACCGAGCTCAGCAGAGATAAGAGTGAACGCTTGAAAATGAGACAGAGCGAAAGAAAGAGAGAGCGAGAGAAGGTGAGGAAGAGAGCAATAAAGAGAGTTATTGCTGTTGACAGAGAAACTGGATTATGAAGTATAGTTTGCTTTTTGTGAGCGTGGGACTTTGTGTCTATGCTTACTTTTCATTTCTGCGCACTTTGTGTAAGCACTGCCAATTTTTGTTGAGAGATATATGATTCAGGAACATTCTAAACCCTTTAGTTTGTGTCTTGATTGTGTGAAATAATAATGATATTTAAATAAAGGGGCTATTTTGGAATAAACAGCTCTTAAAGTTGTGGTTTCTGCAAAAATGAAAAAGATTCTGTTATAGTTTACTCCCCTCTTGCCATTTCAAAACTGTGTGATACTCTTTGTCACCCAACAGAAGAGGATATTTAATAAAAAATGTAAAAATGGCAAAACGTATCTTCTTTTGTGTCCTGGAGAACCAAATAAGTCATCCATGTTTAAAATAACACACACACGAACACACACACACACACACACACGCACACATACACGCACGCACGCACGCACGCACGCACACACACACACACACGCACACACGCACACACGCACACACACACACAAGAAATAACACAACAGACTTTTTATTTGTGCACTGGCACTTATGGCCTCCCTCTGTCCACACTCACACAAAAAGCAGAGACACACCACATGAGTGCATGCCTGGGCTATAGTGCAGTATACATCACTGTGTATCTGCATGTATTACTAACATATTACTGTCAAAACATTCAATCCACAAACAAGCTTTAATCCCTTACATTTCCATTCATGCACACATGTTTGCAAATTCCAAAATGACCGTTTGTGAATGATTCACTCCTCAACTGGCAGGAAGCAGAATCCTATTGACACAAAATACATATAGCCTTTAAAGTCAATATGAAGTAAAGAACGACTTACTTATTACTTAACAAACATTTCATGTCTGTTCTGGCAGGAAACATGTATAGACTACCTTTAACATCAATATTAACCAATCAAATAACCTGAATATTCACATGAACAGTTTTCTTAGAGAAAAAGTGAGTAAACGCTCACACACGCTATTTTATGTTAAATAAATACAATGGTAAGACTTTAATAAATACTGTAAAACATATTACTAAGAGTTCATCATACTCGGTGACACATCACCCTCACATAACAACACACACTTACAACAGCAACACAGGTTTTAACATAAAAGGCCTTTTGAGCTTTATTCCCTCGAGCCGGCACACACCCCTTGTGCAAACCAACGTAAATCCAAATAATGACTTTCCAGACACTGACATATCTCTTAGGACCCTGTGCACTTTAACAAATAAAGAAATAGCGTACGTCTCTTGTCTGTAGGCTATACAGAGATCTCCTGGAAGTCACATCTCATCACAGCAGCAGCATAAGGTTGGAAAACAATGCAGGACTCACAGAGCGATGGGCCCTGAGAATGAGGGACGGCTCGCAGGAGAGCAGACAAACATTGTATTCGATCGGTCGTTCTGCGTTGGTCTCCTTTATGCTTTTCATATCAGGATCTAACAGCACAGCTCTGCATCACATTTTCTTTATCCATCTCCCTTCATCTCTCCACACATTTCTCAGTTATGGAAGACTATGTCCATTTCTTTAATAATTCAGAGCAGAAGAGGTGTGTGTGGTATAGTTGCAGTGGACAAATCTACCAAAGCTCTTCATCGGTTTATTTTGAAGAAGAGCTCTGCATGTGTTCGGTTATAAAGCTGTTCTCTGAACACACACAGGCGTCAACTATACATGGAATAGTTGTTTATGTGTGATGAATGCTTCGGTTTAGAATAAATAGTCTGCGGTTAACTGTGTTAACATACGACATTCATGTATTTCATATGAGGGCAATTCCTGAAAAATGTTGACCTTAAATTGAAAAAATAATCGTTTTACCAAAACTATACACTTACTTATAGAATGATATATGCGTCATGCTCAGACTCAATCAGCACAAGTTTGGTAAAAAAAATACATGTATGGAATGTATACATATATATATATATATGCACACACACACACACACACACACACACACACACACACACACACACACACACACACACACACACACACACATGGTCAATATTTAGGGGGGGGTCTGTGTGGGTCGCTGTATTGCTACGAGACGGGCTGAAGTTCTGATTCTACATGACAGTTCAAATTCATTTAGTACACCCACAGAGAATGCGAAGAGGCTTCTTCCATCTTGTTGCAGATTTATTAGATATAATGATGTATAATACATGAATGAATAAATAATATTGAATGAATTGTGTATCGAACCGTTCTTCCATCCCTCTTTCCATCCATCCATCCATCCATCCATCCCTCTATCCTTCCATCCATCTATCCATCCATCCATCCCTCTATCCATCCATCCATCCATCCAACCCTCTATCCAGCCATCCATAAATCCATCCATCCATCCTACCATCCACCCAACCAACCATCCCTCTATCCACCCAACCATCGCTCTATCCATCCATCCATCCATCCATCAATCCATCCCTCTATCCATCCATCTATCCCTCCATCCATCCATCCATCCATCAATCCATCCCTCTATCCATCCATCCATCTATCCCTCCATCCATCCATCCATCCATCCCTCTATCCCTTCATCCATCCATCCATCCCTCCATCCATCCGTCCATCCATCCATCCCTCTATCCATCCCTCTATCCATCCCTCTATCCATCCATCTATCCATCCATCCATCCATCCATCCATCCATCCATCCATCCATCCATCCCTCTATCCATCCATCCCTCTATCCATCTATCCATCCATCCATCCCTCTATCCATCCATCCACTCTTTTATGTTCTCTTTTCACAAATAAAGTTAGTGAGTGAGTGTGTGTGTGTATATGTGTAGAGTTTTTTTTGTGGCTGTGTTGAATTTTATTTAATCCAAAGCGCATGAGTGACACAAAATCCATAGAAAGACTGACACCATGACAAGACACATAAAAACTGTGATGAAAATCTAGGTTAAAGAAAAGTCGCATAATAAAAAGGTTTTGTAACCTTTCTCAAACACAAGTACAAATATTACTGCTGTATTGCTTAAAATTGAATATTTTTTGTTACTTTGACCTGTTCATCGAGTATAATTTTTTAATGCAAATGTTTTTTTTTAAATGAGAAGTTACAAACTGATATAAAGTTTAAAAACACAAACACACACACACACACACACGCACGCACGCACGCGCGCACACACACACACACACACACACACACACTGTTTAATAATGTTTAGGCGTTTGCCAATTACATAATTGTAAATGGCTGCTGCACACAATGTTGTTTCACATCAGCTCTTGCCTTCAGATCAGACACAGTCAGCACTTTTTCTTTCACTGCTTCACTAAGAATTTTACGAGAAAATCTAGTGGGTTGAACATCCGACTGAGCAGGCTTTATCAGAACCGTACTGCTCACGGAACACGTTAAATTAAGGCTCATAACCTAATCATTTCGATCATTTCCCTCTAGTGTAAACTTATGTTAACATCAGCTGTAATTCAGATGTACATGATCATTCTCCACCCAATCCTTGACCCTTATTTTTTTTTTTGCAATGCTTTTATTAAACAGCATTGGCAGCCACTAAATATTGACCATAAACATGTGACGCCAGAACTATGATGAAGCTAAAGTCTTTATAATAAGCATAATCAGTGCTGCTTTGTGCACGCAATGATGGAAGACTCATATTCTAAGGGTCGGGGGATGAAGGATTTCAGAATTCAATTTGGCCTCACAAAGACACTAATGTGAAAACAGTTTTTTGGTTCTAAATAGTCTGTTTGCACAAAACAATACGCCCATTATATTTCAGATTGTGGAGGAAAATGTGATACCTCACAACATGAGCCACTTTAGAGGACAGATTGAAGTAAACAGTGTTCTATGGGCAGGCTGGAGTGTTGTTGGTCTAAATAAATGCTCCGTTTTCCATCACTTTGACATAATGATCAACTATCCACTGGAAATTCCAGAAGCATCAAAGACAACACAAGATCGAAATTGACCGCATTTGCTATCCTAACAAATGTGCCGGGTCTTATTGTGCACAATTCATCACATGTAATGCAGGAGCCATCTCATGAAGAAATGAAACAGCTTTATCTCGACTGGAGAAACATTAAGTCATTCATAAATATCTAAACAACTTCATTTAAAGGTGGTCCAGCTCCCACAATCTGGATCCTAAACCATATCTGTTTATAAGAATAAATGCTTTTTTATGTAAATAATTCAGCACTATTTATGAGAATAATATAGCATGATTCATTCAGCTTTGTTTTAAAGGATACATAATAGAAGCAAAGACTTGGTGATGGAGATGATGGTGTGAGGACTGCTTATCATCAGCTGTGACATGACACATAGTCAACAACGTGGATGTGATATCTACACCATCACTACATTCTCATCCATGCTGACAAGCGCAACAGGAAGTCCATTGCTGGTCACCTGTATCCCAAAGCTGTCCTGTCACCATATGCCACCAGACGTCATCCCACATGGATGACTTGTGCTTGCTTTGGGGGAAGGGGGCTGATGACATCTCAGATCAGCATCTGGATCAAGGGCGATAGTGTTACGTGTGCATGTGTATTAAAGGGACAGTGCATAGCTCCAAACACGGTTTAATTCACGTGTTTAAAACCTCTACTTGCTCCTTATTCAGTGATGTAAACCGAGAAATGTCCCTGTGGTTTTTTATATTCGTGAATAAAATGGAAGCCAATGTGGGCCAGTGTTAATATCTTCTCTTCCTCTCAAGAAGGAACTCATACAGATTTGGAATGACACGAGGGTCTACAAGAGACAAAAGAAATGTAATTTTTTAAGTGAACTGTGACCTTTAATTATTTCAAGATGTCTCAATATTTGTGAAGCACCATTTTTGGAGAATAAAGGTGACTTACGCTTAAACATGTGCACAAAACTGCTATTAAATTACAAAAATGATGGAATATTTGAAAATATCATATTAAAAGAAGCTGAAAACGTCGATGCTGTTTTTGTCCATGCATCATAAAATCATAGCAACTAATTGTTATAAGGATGTATGGATGTTCCAAAAAAATACACATCATTTTTGGAAACAAACAGAACAACGTATATCGTACATATAATAATATTATTAAATATTATTTCCATTTTTGGTTCACCTATGATGTTTAAAGGCAAATGTGCCTTATTCACCCATCAAAGGCCCGGCGTAATGCTTTCAAAGGAAACGTGTTCTCTTTGTCCCACCGTATGCAAATTTTCAATGGAAAAGTCAAAACATCTTGGCAGATCATGGAGCGTGTGGTGTAAAGTGTGACTCTCTGAGCCATGAGCTGTTCGGTGCCCTTGACAGATAACCTCTGAGACCAGAGCCAGCATCCGGAGTGTGAGCACAATCGGGCTAATGACAATATGGGTCAGGCCCAAACATGCCTGCTCTGGGGTAGAGAGTCCTCTTTAAAAGCTGACTCTGGATTAGTTCCCTGTTTAGTTTCCACACTGAGGCTTTTCGCGCACAGTGCATCAGAACTGATCTCAGGTCAGGCGGAGATGACGCTGGGAGCTGCACTCCAGGGTTCTCCTTGACAAGTCCTCGGTGGTGCTGAATGCGGTGATAGACGAGTCTGGGGACCGAGGGAGTGCGGAGGAGTGTGGAGGAGTGCAGCATCCCTCCCTCTTTTTCTCCGATCTTTGTTTTTTCTCTCTCTCTCCTCGTGTTGTTAGCTAAAACTCCTGCTATCTATAGCTCACCTCTCTGACATCATTGGATGACAATGCACACACCTGCAATGCCTCAGCAGCGCTCTGCACATCTTAACTTTTCAGTGTTTGATTGTTCAAGTGGACAAGCATATATGCTCATGTATATCATGTATACTCATACATTTTGTAGATTATTTTGAAAAAAAATATAGACCAAACATGTTTATTATAGATCTTAAGATGCAATTTTAACCACCTTAAGTGATGGCAAAGTGAAAATTCTGTAACAGCTGTTCGGGTTACATTCTTCTGCACAAAACACATATTTTGAAAAATGTTGGTCTGCATCAACTTTTTCGTTTCGTGTAACCAATTGTATGTGGTTACCAACATTCTTTCAAATATCTTATTCTGTGCGGAAGAAAGGAAGCCACAAAAGTTTGTAATGACAGGAAGGTGGGTAAAATCACAAAGATATTTTGAAAATTGTGAAACAGAAAAACACTGGTCCCCATTGACTTGCATTGGTTTTGTTTAACCAATAGTTTTTTGCCGACTGCATTCTTTAAAATATCTTATTCTGTAGTTGTGGAAGAAATAAGTAGCACAGGTTTGAAACGACAACATTTTGAGAAACTCTTTTACACAAAGATATTTAAAAAATATGTTTAACAAGAAAATGTTGGTCCCCATTGACTTGCATAAGTTTTGTGTAACCCATTGTTTTTTGGCGACTACATTCTTCAAAATATCTTATTCTTTAGTTTGGGGAAGAAAAAAGTAACACAGGTTTGAAACGACACAATTGCGAGCAAATCTTTTACAAAAAATATTTAAATAAATATGTGCAACAAAAAACATCGGTCACCGTTGACTTGAGTTGGTTTTTGTTACCAATGTTTTTCGGTAACCCACATACTTCGAAATATCTTATTCGGGGTTCTGTGACAGAAAGGAAGTCGCACAGGTTTGAAATGACAAGAAGTAAATTATTTTCATAGATTGGGTGAATTATCCCTTTAACAGCATATTGGTGAGGGGCATTCTCAGTGGCACTACCCTCTTTGTAATAGCAACAAGCGTTTGGTTTACCAAACAGTCTGGAATTTGAAAAGAAGCTCAGAGTAATAACTAATAAAAACCTCATAATTCGTAATTGTGCAGGCCAGGTATATATCCTCAATTTTGAATGTGTGCTATTTTCTAAATGTGAATGTGGTGAATGTCTTGGAGAACATTTGTTTGTAAATTAAATTTGTAAATACAATTTACAAACTATGCACGTAACATGATATTTTCTGCGCCGGTGATTGGACGCGGTGGTTGGCCTTCCGTGTTCACACGTGCCACTTGAACAACTCAAGTCGTCATTAATGAGACTTTCTTTAATTCCTTGACTGGATAAAGATAGATGTGAACGAATGTATTCTGGCCTACTCAAGGTTAGCTCTCACATACAAACTATTGTATGTAGAGTATATGCACAGCTGTGACCCATATAGCTGACAAGTGATGATGCTGGGGAGGGCAGGTGGTCATCCTGGTGGGTGGGAAAAGCTGTCCTCACACACAGACACACACGCATATGGCGTGAGGACCGCCATCACTCCATCCTGTTTGAACTTATGAAGAGATCTTAAGGAGGACAGGAGGATGCAACTCTTCTGTATGACCACTCTGTGGTTTGGATGTGCTGACAGAAAGAGGCTGATGCATTTGTGTGAGTCTGAGGAGCGACACCTGCTGGACAAACACGGTACACACTCCCAAAATTACCTAAACCAATTTAAAGAAGAAAAACTTTTAAAGGGTTGGGAATAAATATGCTGTGAAAAATGTAAGTTTACATGATTTTATAAACTAAGTGTATCTTATTTCTATTAAATCTGAAAAATTTTGGTGTATATTACAAACATGTATGTGTTATTTAAATTTTTTTGGAGAAACAAAATGTATTTTTAAATCAATTATTTTAATGTTTTCCACTGAATAAGTCACATTTAATGTTTTACAGTGTATAATTGCATCTTTATATACGGATGTTCACCCAAAAATTAACATTCTGTCATTTGATTAAAAAGCTGTAAATATTTCTTGGTTTTATTAAGCAGAAAAGTATTTGGGAAATGATTGTAAAAACTTCTGATTGACTACTTTAGAAGGAAAATTACTTTATGCTTTTTTGGTTCTGTTGAACACAAAGTAAGATATTTGGAAGAAAAGTTCTGTGTGTCCAGCTATGGTAGTCAGTGGGCTCCAAGAGCTGTATGGTAACAAGCATCCAAATATCTTTCTCTATGTTCAACTACACAAAGAAATGTATACAGATTTGAAACAACAAGCGAGTGAGTAATTCATGAACATTTTTTGGGGAAATTTTTATAGTTTTACATTTCAGTCATTTCAGTAAAGAAAAAAAGGTGCTTTTTGAAATATGATGGAATTTTTTAAAATGGTATTGTATGATATATATTCATAACATATAATATTGTTTAAATAAAATGACCAGAATAGACAAACATGAATTTTAGTGGGAATTAATAATTAATAATTCCCACTATTATTATTAATATTGTCTGTAAAACTGTCTAGGCTATATTGTATGTCATGCATACTTTCTTGTAATACTAAGCTATTGGAATATATTGCGGATTGGGGTGGGGGGCTCAATAAAAAATTCTTGAGATTCACAGATTTACACAAATGTCACAAATAAAATGCCACAGATTGAGAATCCAACAGTAGGATATTCATTACTCAAATGAA
This sequence comes from Triplophysa yarkandensis, assembly GCA_033220385.1. Classification (NCBI taxonomy): domain Eukaryota; kingdom Metazoa; phylum Chordata; class Actinopteri; order Cypriniformes; family Nemacheilidae; genus Triplophysa; species Triplophysa yarkandensis. The sequence continues at coordinate 16,319,112 of CM065672.1, forward strand.
TTAGTGATTTGATGTAGCAAGATCAGCAAGCAGACAGCTGAGATAATACAGCGGCTCATACAGCAGCGGAGATGAACACTAATCCAGCGGGAGAGACACTCATCAGCAGTGGACTAACAGAAGAATGTAGGCAGTGAGTGAGCGAGATTGAGAGCGAGAGAGAGAGAGGGAGGGGTAAGGGTGGCAGGGGCCTTGTTAAAGCTAAATGTCTGATGTGGTTGCAACTGATCTCGCAGCAGGTGTCAAAGGCCTGATTTGCTCCACACAAACATGGGAGTCTCCATGAGGCACGGTCTCCACGGACTGACTCTCCATTACATCACATATCCAGCAGAGGTCTAATTGGACATGTACAAGCTCCAACCTTTCAACTGTGTATAGAATTAAGCAGAGAGGATGAAAATAGTGGCGAAAGATGTGTCAAACATTTTTCCTTCTGCAGAATGAAAGATATTTTGAAAAACGTTGGCAACTAAACTGGGCACCATTGACTTCTGTTGAATAGAGCCTGTACAATTCCCATATAACAGCCATAAACAAATCTCCTCCGCTTATTTACTAGGATATCCTGGTCCCTAGATACACATATCCATATGAGAAGTTGCAAATTAAACTGCAAATAAGGATGTACTATTCATATCCATTAAATGTAATATTGAGGGATTTAATAAGGTCCATTCCTACATCTATGTAACAATAACACTTGGCTTAGATGCTGCTAAAAACAGCACACGCTGTGAATGTTGCATCTGAGTCTTTGGGACTGAGTTAATAAACACACCTTTAATGCAACCGCATCACACCCCCCCTCCTCCCCAAGTACAGATCATTCCATTACATAATGCAGCTTAAGGTTTATTTTAAGCCAGTCTGATGCTGGGACAGGGCATGTGCTTTGAGATTTAGTTTAGAGATCACAAACATTTCAACTCATCAAAACAAAGCAAAGACATTTTCATTAGGCCAGGATGTAATTGAATAAGTAATTGAAGATAATTGCCGGTGAATGTGTTTGTTAAAGAAACAGATCGTATAAAAAGGATTTTTTATCATTTATTTGCCCTCACGCTGTTCCAAACTTGTTCTGCAGAACGTTAAAGTAGATATTTTGAAGAATGTTGGTGACTGAACAGCAGTGGTTTCAATAGGTTTCAATCCTCTTTGGCTAAAACGTATTGATGAAACTGTAAGAGGGCAGGAGTCAATCTATAAGTTTATACAGGCATTTATTTGCAGTCAGGTGGCATGGAACATAAAGACAACTCTAAAACACAAAGAGGAGTCTATGGCCAACGGAAAGACATGGATTAATTCATAAAATCAAAAGACACACATCAATCCTGATCCCTCAGTTCCAAAGAGAACTTCACTAGGATATGCCACCAAGAACACGGGCACATCCCTTTATATAAAAGAGCTTGGTAATATTCTATATAATTTATCATACCTTCCAGTGTCTAACATGAAGTTGTGAAAGAATCACTTGGATAGAAAGTTCTGAAGAAAACAAGCAATGAGTCATAGAACAAAACCGTTTTTCATCCCACACAAACACGTGCACTCTTGTTCACATAAAAGATTCAAAGCACACTAAATGTGGTCATTTTTAAAATGTGATTTTTTTTTAATTCTGTACATGTAATAAATGTGATGACAAGGAGTTCGGTGTTGATTGCTTTTAAGGTCACAATTCCACATGTGCTTGAAAACATTGTTTGCCTTGAAAAATTGTTAGAAGTGGTCAGTTTCCCATAGTCCCGCACTCCAGTCTTCCAGTGCACAAAGATTAATCCCCTACAAACCCCGAGCAGGAGATCCCAACCGCGAGACACTACCTGGCCCAAGATCGCAAACCTTCCAGATTTGAACATAACAATAAACCATAAAGATACATTATCGAGCACATTTGTAGAACAGGTTACAAGCAAGGAAAGAAAAACAGGGAACCGAAAAAATGCCTGAAGGATTCGTCAGTGCTTCTATAATATATGCCCAATTAATGAACCATCTGCTGAGGAATCTCGACAGTTCCCCCTCCTCGTTACAAGCTCATCTGAATTTCATCTCCCTGTTGGAGAGGCATCTGAAGGTGATCCATTCCCTCACCGCGATACGATTTGTTTTATCAGGATGCAAAGGTGACTTTAACATTTTAGACATATCCGCTTACGGAGGCTGAGGGCTTCGGTTTTCATTAAGACAGCGGGATTTTGTACTGCCTTTTAATTATGATTGATGCATAGACCTTTATTTTGAAAGTTTTCTCAGAGTAAAAGACATTTTGGACAATCAACAGCACACTTCAAAATCCCACAGAGTCTATTAGGCAACGGTATTTGCAAACATTAAAAATATGAATGACAGTGACAACAAAAACAAAAACTTTTACATGATGGATGAGAAAAGGAGAGACTGCATCGGTAAGGCCAAGGTTAAGAGATAATTCATTATAGACAAGCTGAACAAATATGAGCGGATAAAGAAATCAAATTGATTCTAAAATGTTATTTGAGTCATACTGGAATAATATAAGGGAGTTTTTTTATGTATTGAAAATTTTTGTTTGTAATTTTTCTGTCCCCCATCGCTCGAGACCATGAATCAGTGCTAGTGTTTCTTACAGAACACCATACAATCAACATCGACATTCAGTCACAGTCAACCATCACGCGCACACGCGATCTAAAACCCAGTAGAGGACAGTGTTAGTTGCACACAGCGGTTAAACTCTATTTGAGGCTTCACAAACTGATCCCAAATCAGATGTGGACTGAAAAGGGTGGCATTCAACAAAACATTCTTTCTTCCTTCCAGCCACAAAATCACAAGCCTGCCATCAACAGAGTAGGGAAGATCTTGCAAAAACGCCCATCACTAAAACCAAAACAACACCACAATCTGATGAAGCAATATATCCTTTACGGGGTGGCATCCTCCTCACGAGTCACGGTGGGATGGGCGAGATTATATTTGAGGAAGAGAAGATGATGGGCAAAGGGGTTGTGTCTATTATGTAAAATAAAAAGTTAAAGCGGTTCTCAAGAGAGAGCCAGGGAAAGAGGATTAATGGCAGTTCTAGCTCAGGAGCTGGCGAATCTCCTTGTGCATGTGACACAGGAAGTCCACGTAAGAGGGGCCGCCGTTGTTGCTCTTATCTTCCACCAGGAAGTGCTTGAAGATCAGCTCCAGTTTGTCTTCCTGTTTCACCACTATGAGCTGAAAAACAAAAAAAGGCTTACCATTTCCTTCCCAGTCACAGGTTTTAAAAAGAGATATATATTTGGTAATCGGTTAACTATAATTTAATAATATTGTAATGAAGTTCAAACTTCAGCTGACTAAAAAACCAAGCAGCCTGAAAAGTATAACATGAAGGTCTGTGATGCATGTACCTTCATGTATCGTGAGCGCTCTGTCCTGATGGTCTCGATAATCTCCCTCAGTCTCTTTGAAAAAGGATTATCCAAAGCCGGCAGAGACGTCTAAACCAGATAAAAACAACATTATGCACCATGTTCCCACATTGAGAAAAATAAACAATTTCAAAATAAATCTATGCTTTAGGAACTCAAGTTTCATTTGAAATGCAAACCTGCATAGCAATTTAGTATGAGTTAACCTAAATATAACTTATATATGTCAAAACAGATTATGAACAGCATAATGTAAAATTCAATTCCAGAACATTTTACGCTTCAGTCCAAACCTTCAAACATGCTTAACAAGAACTCTTGTGCATTTATAAAGATCATACCATGCTCGGATCTATCTGACTGAACGAAGGCGTTCCGAAGATATTCTGTAGCAGCTCTTGTTGTGCATTCGCCCCGACCCAAATGAAAAGATTCAGTCCATTCTCTAACAGGTACACTCCTCCTCTTGACAGTCTCTCCTCAGAGTCTCTCACGGCTACAGGCAGAGACGTGCTCTCGACATCCAGCTTTTGCTGCAGAAACACAAAATAAATTAAGATACGGGAACCGTCAGAGTTGAATTCATAAGTCCATATAAAGTTGGTTGTCCGCAGGGGTGTCTCTTACCAGAGGAAGCAGTCGAGGGTAGAAGAATGCGTGGCTTTCAGCTACATCCATGCTGGTGATCAGCTGTCTCAGATAGGCACGGTCGTCTAGGGAGACATCTGCCCCTGGCTGCAGGACGTCACTCTTCAGCACGCAGTTCAGATACACGGGCAACAGCTTCATACACTCTGGCAAAATCAACTGTGTGACAGAAAATTTGTATGAAATACATTCAAACCACACACAAAGAATTTCAAAAGTCTTGGTACTATGACTTACCTGGCCCGCTGAAGATGGACTGGCGCAGTTTTTCCGGTAGCAGGCCAAGATCTGTGCACACTGACTCACCATTCCGTCACGAACATTCTTGGTGGGACTGCTAAGCACACTGCGATATGCTATAAACACACAATTCAAATCAGACTTTCCAAAGCAAATAAAACAATGATGCATTAATATATTTATTGCACTTTATTAATTATCACACCAACATACAGAGCCCAGTGCATGATCCCTCAAGCATGTGGTTACACTCACCATATTTGGCGAAGAAATTGATGATGGTGTCTGTCTCACAGTTCCTATACAGATCTGCCAGCTGAGAGCAGCAGTTGACAGACATGTTATGGACGCGAAGGCGTCGTTGGCCGTTGCAGCTTGTGTACAGAACCGCACACTGAGGACAGAGAAAGCAGAGTCATAAAATGGTAACGTAACTTTTTATGATTTTGTTGACGTTTCAAACAAGTGTGCATTAGAGATCAAATGCTTTAGGTTTTTCTAAAACAAATGCTTAGACGTCAGGGTCAGCTGGTGGCTGATTTGTTCTGTATATGGGCAGTTTTACCTTGATCTTAGATTGCTTGCTAAAACGTCACAGTAATAATAAGTGATTGCACAATATTCCTTAACTTAGAATCAATACTTATTAAACAATGACCGTCCCTCAAATCTTAAATTTGGTACTGCACAATGTTAAAATAAAACATTTATCCACAGTTAACCTAACAAATATATAAAATGACCAAGTATTTAATTTATAACAAACGTTGTCCTTTTGCAAAGCCCTGAATGCAAAGACAGTGCTAAACCCTTATTAATTTCTGACATTCTTGATGGATGACAGGTTTTATTAGATCTGATTAAGATAAATGTGCAACATATATACTTTATAATCATTGGAGGGAATACGTCACTTTAAATCCGTGTTACTTAACTATAATATTGGCCAATGTAAATATAAAAAATTATGACAAATATTAGCTTGATATATTGACCAACCATCCATTTCCAGTGTGCATGACTTCACCAACCTGCATTAGAGCTCCTGTCTCCTCGCTGAGCTTATCGTCATGTCTGAACTCAACAGTAACAGTCTTGTCGCAGTCTAGTCCTGCCAGCTCTACATCTGTGGTGTTGCTCATGTAGAACGAACCGAAGAAGTCTGTCGCCCGGATACCTGCCACAGAGTCACACATTTATCTATCTAATTTACTTACTAAACTATACTTTTAATTAGAATAGTATTTTTCCATATTCAGAGTAGAAAGAATTTGTAGGAAAATGTGATCGATTGATATCAGGGTTCATACACATTCGGACTAGTAAAATTAAATGACTTTTCCTTAACTTTGATGTAAATGACAAATGTTTTATAAAATGTTAACATCTGTGTTAATTAAAAAGAAAAATTCACGATCAAATTTACCACAGCATGTCTCAAATAAAAAAGGAGGCAATATATGTAGTTTATAAAACAAATTTCCATGACTTTCCCAAAATTTTGGGGTTTAATTTTTTCCAAAACTTCACAAATCTGTTTTGCAAGTCTCTCATCTCACCTGTGCTGGTGCGGACCCTCATTACAGCATCAAAGCCCATCTGTTTCTGCACATCTCTCCTCAGGTCATTGAGGAAACGCTCCTGGTCAGTTGAAGCCTGAAAAAAAGTCCAAATATATTTTTGGTACCCATAGCAACATTTCCGTTTATGTATGTGTCAAATGACCGATGAGCATGACAGGTGCCCCACCTGGAAGTAGGTGTATTTGTAGATGGAGCCACCCGTTGAAGTGGGTACCACTCCTAACGTTGCTACATCAACATACTGGTTAGGAAAGAGGAAGAGGTCGACGCAGCAACCTTGGGCCACGCACTCCTTTGCCAGAGTGTTGTAAAAACCAACCTGTGGCTGGAAGAGTGTCTGAAACAGAAAGGATAAAGGGAAACTCAACACGAGAGAGTGTCTCCTTCTCCCTGAAATCTCTGTAACACATTTTACCATTAAATGTTCTAATACAGTCTAATCCAAAAACAGGTAAATTTACCTTTTCTTTATCAGTGCCCACTAGTTTCTTATCCTCCCTATTCTTGAGTTTGCCTGGCGCTTCAGCGATTGGCAAAGATGAGTGAAAGACAAAAAGCTTTCCGGCACAGTCTGCAGCCTGGATGACAAACCAAATCATTATCAAGTGTCATTATTACTGTACAAATCTTAATATGATACTCAAACCCAAATACAGATGAGACTTCAGTAATAAAAACTGCAAAACCCAGTTGTTTTACTGAACTAATTAAATGTCGCCCTGACACATTACTTCTCAATTACAGAGCAGCGTTAAAACACAATATTCTCGATGCCAGTATCTGCTTCTGAAATGACAAATTTACACACCTTGAGTGCCTCCAGCCCCGCCTGAATGACAGGCCCAAACACAGTCTCTGTTTCTCGTGTGTCTGCGAACATCTCGGGGATCTGATCCAACAAACTGGAACATGCAAATTTATAATCAATACACTTTTATACTGTATGTGTATTTTAAATGTGTTTGCTTAAAGACAAAAAACAAAGCGGAGATAGAAACTGACCTCTCGATAACCACCCTGGACTCCTGGACATTTACCAGAAAGCCATCCAACAGTGGAACAAACATATCCGCCACATCCGACACAACCATCATCTGGGGCTGGGCAAGCGAGGCTTTCACGTTATAGAAATGAAGCACTTTATTGTAGGTGACAAAACCGACACGAATGTTTGACTCAATGTCAGGGTTCTCTCTAAAACAACAAATCAACATGAAAAAACATTACAAGAGTGATCTGTATGACAGCAGGGTCCAACAAAGAATAACTAGAGATTTGGCTACTGGTTTTCAATCATAATTATTAACATCTTTGTTTCAATTTGTTAAAACATCCAACTTTACGATACAATTGACTTTAAAATATTTTTCTGAGTGTACATTATTTTGCCAGTAATGAGTGTCGGTTCTAATTTTCTTCACTTAACCGAATATTTGTACTGTTGTGTGATTAAATTCTCACCTGGGTAAGTAATCCAGCAGTGTCTTCAGCTCCTGGCACACCATTCCCACCAAGCCGCTCTTCACCGCATTGTAGGACACATCGATCAGAAAGATGTAGGCTGGCGGCTGGGGAAACTTATTGTTCTATAAACAAACAGTGAATAATTACAATTCATTTATTCACTTATAGTGAATAATTAAAAACCTTGGTTTGGTGTGATATGATCTTATAATATACTGTACCTTACAGTAGTCCACAGTTGCCAGAAACTCATAACTTCCCATTGATAACTCTGGTCGCTCATAGCAGTCTACTCTCTTCCCAGTGTGATCCAGATGCTGGAAGTAATTGGGAGGCACTGGGGGTGGAAAAAATATTTACTTTAGATGATGTAGATTAGTATGGACTTCATGTTAACAGTACTTGATTTTGACTTACCCTCGGTGACGCAGCTGCAGAAGCCACACTGGAAACGACGGCCCCCTTCAATAAACTGCATGTATGGACACATGTAGGCCTTACAGCGGTTACAGCGGATGGGACCACTTTCTCCGTGATCTACAAGATATGGTGGTGTCTGTGGACAAAAACAAATTTTCTGAGATGGATCATTACTCACGGACTGGTCCTAATCTCAAAAGTGCCCTTATGGTATTAAAAAAATAATAATGTGGTCTTTTACCTCATCTGGGGGTAGAGTGGCCAGAGGTTTGATGACAGCAGCCAGGGGCACCTGTGACTGTTTGGCCATGTCTGAATTGCAGGGCATGTTGTACGCTGTGCACCGGATGTAGCGTGGACTAGCATTGCCTTTGGAGATAAATGACAATATTGTTAAATCCACAACTAGATGTACAAGTCTATTATAGCGGGTTTAATTTTGTCTAAAACCCATGTGTAGCATTCACTGAATTGAACATTAAATTTTATCTCATGTAAATATTTAACACATTCATCATGGACTAAAGTTTCACCTAGAGTAGACAGTACAACATGTATACCGTGTCAAATTTAAATTAGCAATCTAGTATGAAAAAACCTACAAAAATACCTTGATCTTTAACCTGGAAGTTGGTTGTGACAAGAGGTGGGGCTTGACCTCTGATACCTGTAGTAAAAGGTTCACTTCCCTTGTTTGCTTTGTCATCCTCAATAACTTGAATCTGAAGAAACAAAGAGCAGTCCATAAAAGGAATGACACACCTTTATTCTTAAACACACAGACACACACCCTGTAGTTTCAACCAATAAACATCCTTATACCTGGATAGATCCAGGCCAAGATAGTTTAAATATTAGCACTTCATCTGATCTCCTTTCCCAGAGTAAATATACTAAAAAGTAAACATTTGTAAATGCTTTCTTTCAACACTAACACTCAAATTTTAATTGTAAGGTCTTCACCGTGCCCACAGTTTAATTTGTTTTTACAGGTTGAGAGAAAATATTTTCTGTGGGATGCCATTGAAGTGAATCTGCTTACAATAGCATGATAATATAGAGGTTTTTCTTCACATCAGTCATGCAAAAACAGTGACAGTAGCATGCAAAAGTATGTGTAAGTATTCCTTAAGACCCAAAGAAAAGCTTTAAATCCGTTCAAGCAATCCCCCAGGAAAGTCAATGGACATTGTGATTCAAGAAATAATCTAATGAAGATGTATATGAGAATAGATAGTACTAAAGATAGTACTAATAATGTGTTTAAACAATTAAATTACAACTGTCTAAACTCTAGAAAATAGAGCTGGATTGTTCATGACAGAAAATGAAAAATCACTAATGACAAACATCAAGAAATGTCTAGGTCATTCTTAATCCCCAAATCCAAATAAAAACACTTTTTTGAGTTCAAAATTTTTTGGTAAAGTGCAATCTTGACAGTGCAATTTCAAGCCAAATTTGGCTAATCTTTTCTTCCATTTCATTTTTATGGTATAACACAACCCAGAAGACATTTCTCTGAGAGTCAACAACAATCGCTAGTCTATTAATTATTTTACAGAGCACCAATGAGTTAGTACATGAACACAGAACAGCAGAGAGACACAGCAGAGGCACTTACTGGACTGGGGATTGCGTCTGGGTCTATTCTATGTCTTGTTTTCTGCACAGGCGGTATGTCAGAGGCTTGCTTTATGTTTAACAATTTAGTGAGCAAATTATAAGGAAGAGAGAGCCAAAACAAAAGAAAAAGAGAGAGAAAGAGAAAAAAAACAGAAGAGTAACCACTGTTACAGTTCCTCTGTCTTTAAGCCTAGGTTTACTTATGATTAATCACACTTTAGCAAGCAGTATAAGAGACAAAGATGCAGATATTGCAAGGCAGCGTGAGCAGAATTTCCAAGCCTTGAATCTTAATGCTATTGTTACTAACAAAAAATCTGAGCTAAGCCGCCATAGTGCATGCACATCAGACACAGGAGACTCCAGAGCGAAGCCTTTCATTACACAATCACATCACAAGACTATAAACATTATTTATTACGGACGCTGTACGTGTATGTGTTTATGCAAGTGTGTTAATAGAAAAGATGATTGATAAATACATTAGACACACTTGAAAAATACAGCAGGTGTACTGACACTGATATGGTGAATTTTTGCACAACTGTGTGAGACTTAAGGTCTGGACTGGTCATACCGGGCTTGGAATTGAATCTGGATCGAGCCTTTTTGGGGCAGATGGTGCTGGAGCAGGTGCAGCGGGAGGTGCACCATAGTTCTGCTGCCCACCATACTGCCCTGCGTAGCCAGGCTGAGGACCTCTCACCTGCCCGAAAGCACCTGGCAGAGGAATAAGGAATCATAAAAATGTGTATCTACAAATTAAAACTATAACTCGTTATACGTTTACAAAGATGATAAAAGAATTTTAAATTGCATGAACAAGACTAGAATCAAAACCAAGTCCACGCTCACCGTTTTGCTGAGGGGGATAACCTTGCATTCCAGGCTGTGGTGGCGGTCCTGACATACCAGCATTAGGAGCAGGTGACATTCCAGGTTGTGAAGGGGGTAGATGGTTTGCCTGTCCCATCTGTGGACCTTGAGTGGCCATATGAGGGGGAGCTTGCATCCTCAGTGGAGCGCCCCCTTGCGGTGGAAACCCAGCTCCGGCAGGGGGAGGACCTGAGTGGTAAGGCGATGGTTGGGAAACTGGTGGCTGGGGTGGCATGACCCCCGGTATCTGGGAAGGTGTAGAGGTGGGTGGTGGACCTCCGGGAAATGAAGAGGGCTGGGAGGTGGGAAGAGGAGGTCGTTGGAAAGATGGTTGCACTGGAGGTGGTGGGCCACCATAGGACTGGGTCCTGGGCCCTGGAAGGGCACCTGGTGGTGGACCCGTGGAAAAGGGGGGCTGAGAGACAGGGGGAGCTTGAGGAAAGGATTGCTGAGAGACTGGAGGCGGGGCATGGGGCTGTGTAGGGCCAGCGGCAGAGAAAGCCTGGGAGGCATTTGGGAAAGACTGCTGGGCAGAAGGTGGCGCTCCATAGTAGGATTGAAGGGGTGGCTGAGTCAAACATTCATTAGGAGGAGGATGTGTGGGAGCAGCAGTGGTGGGTTGGAAAGTGGGAGGACCTGCAGGTGTGTAGGCTGCTGAGACAGGTGCCTGGGATATAGAGGGAGGAGCTGGGGAAAAGAAAATAGGTCAGTCACTACTCTGTTCTATATCTTTCTTTGATATTTTGGAAAAAGTTCACCTCCCAAAAATGTAAAAGTTGTGTACCATAGCCTGGGCCAGCAGGGGAGGGAGCAGTGGATCCAACCTGCATGGTGGCCATTTGATTGTTCATCTGCTGCATGCTGTTGGGTGGAGCTCCATACTGTTGGTTGTATGGTGGCTGAGGACCGGATAGGTTTACTGCTCCTGGAGTGTATGGCTGAGTAACTGGAGGCCTAAATGGGCAATAAAAACATCAAAGCAAAGAAAGTCACTTTACAATTATGGAATGTTGTAAAAAAGGGGAAGAATTTAGAACCCTCTTAAATACAAATCTAAAAAGGCAACATATGCATGTGAAAATATATATGCAAAAGGTAGATAAATAATATAAATAACTTATTTGATGGGTCACTGACCTCTGTTGTGGAACACCCATCTGAGGTGGGCCGTTCTGAGTGTCTCCCTGCCTAAACTGAGAATAGTTCTGGCCAGGTGAAACAGGTGGTGCTCCTGAGTTTGGGGGTCCTCTCATACCTTTAGGACACACAACGTTTTAAGATGTTCCTTTATTCATATCTTCATCACCACAATGATAAAATCCACCCTTTGTTTCTACCCAGCTACATGCTGAAAGCACTTTTACAACACAATAAAGGTTTGCACTCCCCAATGGTTCCTGCTGGACCTGATTAGTTGTGTTGCGGCAAGGAATACAATTTCTGATTTGTAGACTTGTACTCCTGAGCATTGCTGGTGAAACGGGTAGTCTAAAAGCAGCTTTTTAATTGCATGAGAGAAATCCATTCTTTGTAGTATAGAGAAGCCTCTCATAAATGAATTGAAAATAGTGTAAAGTAATTTGGATCACAAATATAATTTTCATTCCAATGGGGGAAGTTTGTCAGTTTCCCTAAATCTGCCAAACTCAAACAGTTGTTATAATTGAAGTAAGTAAGATCATGTATATGCAGTAGAGTTTCAAGAGGACACGGCTCGAGGCTCAACAGTAGGAATATTCTCATTTTGGCTTACCTGGTTAGGCCTGTAAATATATGTATGCCGTACTAGATGTAAATCATACATTTAGAAGCATACATTTTTACGCAAACATATTTTCATATTGAATGTCAGAGTCATGGCAGTGCGTTTCGACATCCTACCAACCACACATGGCATAAACCTAAATGGCATAAAAACTCAATGCTCATATAAGAATAAGAAGACCATCACACACACGGTTCTAGGAAGTGCATATGGACATATTCATATCAGTTTTCTCAAAATTCCACAGATATTTTCATGATAATGATGACGTTGGTAGGGTGTTATTTCAAATGCACAATAAGCAACTCAAACTTATACAGCATTTCAGAATGATCACAGCCGTGCTTTCACAAAAAATAACTTGATTACTGGATTGCAGACATCTCGATATCAATAGAATTTGAAAGGTATCGCAATTTTATCCTACTTAAAATGTGTTAATATACACAAAACGTCTTGTGTAAAGTTACAGGTGTCGTAATTAACAAACCCCATAAAAGAAGGAATAGAGCAGGCCACTAAGCAGAATTGAATCATTTACCTAGGTCAAGAGGAGAGGAGGAGGACAGGTCAGAGACTAAGTTTGTAGCAAGAGTCTTAGAGGGAAAGCTTGCATAAGGAGAATATCCTGCAATATAAGAGAGAAAGAGCTATGAAATATCAGAAGTAAATTAAATGTGAAAAGGAAATGTTGGATAAATAGAGTTGGTTGAGATGGAGGGAGGAATCTTAAAAAAATTTGTAGGACGACATACATAGCTAAAACATTTAACATAACAGACCATTTTCATTAGCAATTAAATATGACATTCTTTAAAAAAATATTAAGATTTTTCAAAGACAATCAATTGTTACCTTGTGGTGGCCCTTGTTGGTAAGCAGAACCAGGACCATTATACGGAGGGTTCTGAGCGGGATAGCCCGCTGGCACATGTCCGCCCCCATAGCCAGGCTGGGGATATCCCTGATATCCAGGCTGAGGCTGTCCATAAGGAGAGGCCATGTGAGGTTGCTGGTTGACATTCATTCTCAGTTCATCCCTAATTCTACAAATAAAACAGAAAAGAAGAGTGAGGGAATAAATATATATTTTTGTCAAGTTTTTTTAAGGAGTGCTTTAGATGTCTTGGTAAAACTTTCAAGAATATTAATACATCAGCAGCTTGGCTGCCAGCAGAGGAATACTGAAGAAATCTACACAAATCATTCAAACTAAGACCTATCCAGCAAATTGGCATCAAACAGAAACGTACATTAAGTTGTTAGCTTCTAAAACAAAACTGCTACAACCAAGCAAATGCGAACTTCTTAGGAAAATGACAAATGAAGCTATTATAATCAGAATACAGGAAGAGTAAACAGTTCACTAATATTATAAAACGATCAAAACAATTAAGTGACCCCTCCAAAAAGCTTTTAAATGATAAGCTCTTACTGTGAAAAGATTTTAAGACTATTCACAAAAACCCAGCATTCTTTTCAGCAAAGACACCATAGCAGAGAAAATCTGAGACCTAAATCTAAATGAATACACCAAAATACAGTAAGTATATCTTACATATATTTATTTTAGTTTTCACATACAACATGCAAAATGTATTATATGCATAACATATATGATAACGAAGATTTTATGAAAATGAGACATAATATGAAAAAAAGACAAAAGTGACCTATTTTTCCATTCTGGAACAGGTTGGTTCATGTTAAGTGGGTATTTCATACCAGAATTTCACGGTAGACCTGAATGAAAATTTTAAGTGGACAGTAGATGAATACATTACCTGAATGGCGCACACACATAACCTTTACAGAAAGCTTTTGGCCTAAGGGAGTCAAAGTTACTGAACCCAGGCTTAATATTTTCTATTGTTACAAAAAAGTTGTAATTTTTTGACCAGTATTTTATTACTGCATTGGCATGTTTTCTCCCATAGCAAAGTAATTAAGGTTAATTAAGATAACACATTACAATATTGCTAACAGTTCAAATTAATGCTCAGTTAAGCCATGATTTGTATCTTAAACAAAGCACAGCCTACTAACATTTCAAGAACAAAAACTACAGACATCCCAGCTGTCCACACCCACCCAAGGCATCTAGCACTCTTTGAATAGCCTATGATCAAACAATTCGCTATAACACTTCTTATTTCATAGTGCTTCTCATACCATACCATCAATGAATTACAATCCGTGGCATGGTGACCCATACTCAGAATTCATGCACTGCATTTAACACATCAAAAGAGCACACACAAAGCAGTGAGCACACACACCAACCGTGAAAACAGACTCGGAGCAGTGGGCAGCCATTCATGCCACCGTGCCCCGGGAGCATTTGGGGGTTCAGTGCCCTGATGAAGGGCACCTGAAGTAATGGTATTGCCAGCCTGGGATTTGAACCCACAACCCTAGGGTTTGGAGTCAAACTCCCTAACCACTAGTCCATGACTTCCCACCAAAAATTACTGGACACAAAAAAAGCCACTTTGTCCTACCAGCTGAATTTTAGGAAGACCAAACAACAAATGCGGAAAAGTAGATTTTAAACTTATTACCAAACATTCAAAGCCACATTTAGAGTTCAATTCCTGGTCTGCTACAAAAAATACTACTCCTCAGGTTTCTGGCAAGTAACAGCGAGAAGCTTTCAGACAACAAAGCCTTGAATAAAGCTGAATAATTCAAGGCTATGGACACCGTTATAGTATACAGTATCACATGTGTGATGACTTTCAGACATAAACGTGCCCTGTCTGAAACGTAATGGCAGTCCTGTTGCATGACCTAAACCTGACAAATTCCTTTGAATAACTCACACGACCAACAAAACCATGCTATGCCATGCCCACTTTAATTGTTAAGCACTTTACAACAACCAAAGTGGACCAAAGTACCGTACAGGAAAAATAAACATATGTACAATTAAAAAACACATAATAAAAGCATTAAAAAGTAACAAATTAAATCAAGTAGATAAAAGTCAACATCTTACTAGGAGTCAAAAGCCAAAGAGAAAAGTTGGGTTTTAGCAAGAGTTTTAAAAACAGATAAAGAAGAGACCTGCTTGACATGCAACTGTAGATAGACCACCAACATCAACAAGACCACGACCAAGACCAACAAGACCAACAACATCAAGAGCAACACTAACAAGATAAAGACCAAGACCAACAACAACATCAACACTAAAACGACCAAGACCAAGAACAACATCACCATCACCAACACCAAAATGACCAAGACCAAGACCAACAACACCAAAAACAACCAAACCAACACCCCTAAAACCAACACCACCCAAACCAACACCACCACCACCATGATCAACACCACCATGACCAACACCCAAACAAACGCCAAAAGCACCAACAACGATAAAAACACCAACACCACTACAACAACACCAACATACCTACAACAACAACGAAACACCAACAACAACACCGAAACACCTACAACAACACCGAAACTCCTACAACAAAACCAAACACCAAAACACCAACACCAAAACACCAACAACAACAACACCAACACAAAAACACCTACAACAGCACCAATACAACACCGAAACACCTACAACAGCACCAACACAACACCGAAACACCTACAACAACACGGAAACCCCTACACCAACACAACACCGAAACACTGAAACACCTTCAACAACACCAACACAACACCGAAACACCTACAACAACACCAACACAACACCGAAACATCTACAACAACACAAACACAACACCGAAACACCTACAACAACACAAACACAACACCGAAACACCTACAACAACACAAACACAACACCGAAACACCTACAACAACACCAACACCAAAACAACACCGAAACACATACAAGAACACAACACCAATACAACACCAAAACACCTACAACAACACCAACGCAACACCAAAACACCCACAACAACACAGGAACACTTGTAACAACACCAACACAACACTGAAACACCTACAACAACACAGGAACACTTATAACAACACCAACACAACACCAAAACACCTACAACAACACAGGAACACTTATAACAACACCAACACAACACCGAAACACCTACAACAACACAGGAACACTTATAACAACACCAACGCAACACAGAAACACATACAACAACACAGGAACACTTATAACAACACCAACGCAACACCGAAACACCTACAACAACACAGGAACACTTATAACAACACCAACACAACACCGAAAGACCCTACAAACAACACAAGAACACTTATAACAACACCAACACAACACCGAAACACCTACAACAACACCATCTAATCTAACACCAACACAAACATTGTATTTGCCTAGCCATGTTTAAGAGCATTAGTAAATACACCAGAGTGTCTTAAAGCACAGAAGAGATTCATAACTGTATAATATCAAAGTGATTGCATGAAATAACTTCAAATATCAAACAAAACACTAATCACAACACACTAGCTATCACATCACAGCATAAAATAACACACTAATCACAACACACTAGCTATCACATCACAGCATAAAATAACACACTTATACACTAACACACAAATACACTAACACACTTACACACAAATACACTAACACACTTACACACAAATACACTAACACACAAATACACTAACACACTAACACACAAACACACACAAATACACAAACACACAAATACACTAACACACAAATACACTAACACACAAATACACTAACACACAAACAAACTGACAAACTAATACACAACACACAAACACACAGACACACAAATACACAAACACACAAATACACTAACACACTAACACACTAACACACAAATACACTAACACACAAATACACAGACACACAGACACACTAACACACTAATACACAAATACACAGACACACAAACACACACAAATACACAAACACACAAATACACTAACACACTAACACACAAATACACTAACACACTAACACACAAACACACACAAATACACAAACACACAAATACACTAACACACAAATACACTAACACACAAATACACTAACACACAAATACACTAACACACAAACAAACTGACAAACTAATACACAACACACAAACACACAGACACACAAATACACAAACACACAAATACACTAACACACTAACACACAAATACACTAACACACAAATACACAGACACACAGACACACTAACACACTAATACACAAATACACAAATACACAGACACACAAACACACTAACACACTAACACACAAATACACTAACACACAAATACACTGACACACAAATACACAGACACACAAACACACTAACACACTAACACACAGACACACTAACACACAAATACACTAACACACAGATACACAAACACACAAATACACCGACACACAGATACACAGACACACTAACACACAAACACACTAATACACTAACACACAAATACAAACACACAGACACACAAACACACAAATACACTAACACACAAACACACTAACACACAAACACACAGACACACAAATACACTAACACACAAACACACAGACACACTAACACATAGACACACAAACACACAGACACACTAACACACAGACACACAAATACACTAACACACAAATACACAGACACACAAATACACAGACACACTAACACACAAATACACAGACACACAAACACACAAATACACAGACACACAAACACACAAATACACAAATACACAGACACACTAACACACAAATACACAGACACACAAATACACAGATACACAAACACACTAACACACAAACACACAGACACACTAACACACAGACACACAAATACACAGACACACTAACACACAAATACACAGACACACTAACACACAAATACACAGACACACTAACACACAAATACACAGACACACTAACACACAAATACACAGACACACAAATACACAGACACACAAATACACAGACACACAAACACACTAACACACAAACACACAAATACACAGACACACTAACACACAAATACACAGACACACTAACACACAAATACACAGACACACAAACACACAGACACACAAATACACAGACACACAAACACACAAACACACTAACACACAGACACACAAATACACAGACACACAAATACACAGACACACAAACACACTAACACACAGACACACAAATACACAGACACACTAACACACAAATACACAGACACACTAACACACAAATACACAGACACACAAACACACAGACACACAAATACACAGACACACAAACACACAAACACACTAACACACAGACACACAAATACACAGACACACAAACACACTAACACACAGACACACAAATACACAGACACACAAACACACTAACACACAGACACACAAATACACAGACACACAAACACACTAACACACAAATAAATACTGAAATACTGATGAGCATATCTTCTTTAAACCACTGTTGACCATACCTGGACATTACTTTATAAGCTAAGCTAATGTTTATGATAACAAACAGCCCAGAGAGTGAGACAACATTTATTTCACAGCTTTAAACTCTTAATTAAAGTGAATATTTGTTTATATTTATGTTTGTTTAGAGAATAAAGGAGAATTCTGTTCCTAAGTGACTCGACGCTGCGGCTCGCGCTAGCTGTGCTAAGCTAAGCTGTGTGTCAAAGGAACATAAATACACAAAAACTGAAGAAATGTCTGCGCGAGGCGACAACTGACCTCAACAACACTTCGAGCAGTTAACCGACGAGTCGTCGTGACGCAGTTCCGGTTATAACCACCGGTAAACTCGACCGGGCTGCGCTTCTTTCACGGAGAGCCAGCAGCTCAAGACGTTTAATCCCTTCCTTGCGCACACCGGAACAACTGTCACCGTATGCCACGTCCACATCCGGTTTGGAAAATTCCACAAAATATGAATTAAAGTTGCTTAATACATTTTTATAATTTATAAATATACATTTAATATATTTTTATATTTAATAAATATAAATTTAAAAATCATTAAAAAAAATTCAGTGAATTTGATTTGTTCCGTGATTGATCCCTGTAGTGCTGACAGGATTTACGGTTATAAATACACGCATTAATGTGACAATAAAATTTTTTAAAAAAACGGAATGTTGTTAATTATAAACAATTATTTTTTACAACACTCTGGTTATTATATCGTTTTTTATATTACTTTTATTTTGAAGGACGCTACTTCCGCTAGTCAGGCTCAGCGCTCGCTGGCTCTGTTTATGGCCTGCGGAAATACTATTAAATGATTATATTTTAAAAATAAAGATAACAGCTGGGATGCGGGATCGTAATGGGAAATCTTTTCGGAAAAAAGAAAGTAACTCGGGTAACCGAGCACGACAGAGCTGTTTTGGTAAGTTTACCAGTGGCTAACATGCTAATAAATCACATTTAAGTAGTTGACAGTTTATATGTTAAACATTTATATTATATCTATTTCTTATGATAAAAACACCCTGTGTACACATATAATGCCTATTGGCTTTTATTATGCCTGTTTTGGCAGTCAATAGAAGTGGCAGGTGTGACGTCACTCATAATGTATGATGTTTACAAAACATAACACAAGTTTATATAGGGTTGCTTAAGGATCTTATTTGTTATTATGTGCTCATTATGGTTGTTTTTGCAAGTTACACAACTTAGAGAGCCTAAAGTTTAGTTGACAACTTGAAAGTAACACAAACATTGATTTTTTATCCATTCTTACCCATTCTGGTTATCTTAAGCCCTTTCCACCCAGTTCAGTCTTACATTATGGAATAAAGTATACTTTATAATATTACGTATTAATTTGCTCTTTTTTGTGTACGCATGTGTGTGTGAACAGCAACTAAAGCAGCAGAGAGATAAACTGAAGCAGTATCAGAAGAAGATCGCTCTACGGATGGACAAAGACCGACAGCTGGCCAAACAGTTGTTAAAAGATGGAAGGAAAGAGTGAGTTTGTTTGCCCGGTCGTGGCGTGTTTTTCTCATTGCCCTCCTTTATAACGTGCTTTATTGTTTGTTTAGTAAAGCACTCCTGCTCCTGAAAAAGAAGCGCTACCAGGACCAGCTGATGGAGAAGACTGAAAATCAAATAAGCAACTTGGAGCGGATGGTAAATTAGGATTTGGTGCATGGATTAGAAATGCAGAACTTTCTAGAGAAAGCTGATGTTTTCTGTTCCCCTCCATCTAACCATAATTGTTGTTAACAATTGTTAATGTTATGTTGATGTTATGTTTCTTTAAGGCGGGACGTTTAATGAGCCGTTCTTTGTGCAATCATATCCATTTTTGTTCACAGGTGCAAGATATTGAATTTTCACAAATAGAGATGAAAGTCATTGAAGGATTGAAGGTTGGCAATGATTGCCTGAAGAAGATGCACGAGGTAACATTGAGAATGAGTACTTTTGACATTACTAGTAAACATTGATTGTTAATGTATGAATGAAGAAGTATTAAGGTGGCAAAAGACAGGTAAAAGGAAACTTATTTTAAAATATCTTTTTTCAACTAGATGCTGTCAGTAGAAGAGGTGGAGAGGATTATGGATGAAACAAATGATGCCATTGAGTATCAGAAGGTAATTTAGGATCCTTTAAACCGATCTCATGCTTGATTTATCATTGCATAAAATCCAAAGAACAATCGTGTGGTTGCTCTCATCACTCTATATCCATGTTTGCAGCAAATTGATGAGATCTTGGCAGGATCTCTGACCCAGGAGGATGAGGACGCTGTGCTCGCAGAGCTGGAGGCCATTACCCAGGTGTGTGTATGTGTGTGTGTGTGTGACACAGTTTGAATGATATAAACACAGCCTGAAAGACAGTTTATGATGTTGGCAACTGCTGTGCTAGAACAGGGCTTAATTCATCTTTCTTATTTTTAATGTGTTTGTTCTCAGGGAGAAGCTGACCTTGAACTTCCTGAGGTGCCTGGAGAAGAACTGCCTGAAGTTCCAGTGCAAGAACCAGGTGTGTGTGTTTTCTTGATCTGTGTGACAAATACATGTGTAACTTTCTATAGCTATAAAATTCATAGCTATACTAGTTTCAGCCCATACTTAGAAATTAATTTGTAGAGCAAAATATGTCAATGGCTGTATCCAGGAATGGGATTCCTGAAATATAATATTCACAAGCATTTAAATGCAATTCTTTTTTGATTCTCCCTCTTTCAGTGCGGGAGAAAGAACGGGTGAAGAAGAAGGAAGAGCGAGAGATGCTGGCAGCATAAATCCGTCTGTCACATTTCCATGTCTTTTCTATAGCTGTTCGTCCGGAGACCTCAAGGGCTCATCATGAAACAAGACACTGAGATTAAACGGGAGACACCCTTTTACACGTTGAAGCTTATATCAATGCCATTTTTTTTTTAATATTGTACATACAAAAGCATACTGTATGGTTAGTTTAGATAGATGACACTGAAGATCATTATTTAATAGTGCCTGTTGTTTCTAATTACCCAGTTTGATCCTTCTTTCAACTAAATCAACAGCGCTTGATGTAAATAGGCCTGTAACTTTCGAATGCATGCTTCCTTATACAATAACCAAACACAAATTATCCATGACGCTTAATCTTAAACCCAGAAAACTAGAACACAAAACATTGGCAGAACTGTTCCCGTTGAGAAAAACTGACTTATCGGAAAGTATACATATCTTTTAAAGGTTAATATAGGATTAAAACAGCGGTAACACATCTGGCACAATCAAACCGGTCAGGCCATCACAAATATGCAAACCTGTATCTAAGACTATTGGGTATTACATGTCAAAGTGCTGTTATGCTCTTCTACATTTATCTATCTATCCCTACACCACCTCTGTTTAAAAGTGTTTAGAAAGGAAAATCATCCAGTGCAGTTTCAAATGATAACAGTATAATTCATTAAGACTGATTGGTTTTTCTGAAGCATTTGTACAAAGCATACAAGTAAACCTAATGGCATCATAAACAGTGTTTTTCTGTCCACCTTTGACTCACTCCCTTGGTTATTTTTAGATATTAACTTTGTCTAGTCATATTATTACTGTACTGTTGTTTCCTTTCTTAAGACAAATGGCTTATGGTCTGTCCTCTTGTTGTTATTCTGCACCAATAAATTTTATTTTGATCACCTGTTTGTGAATAAGCATGCAAGGATATTTAATGGCCACCTGATGGCAGTGTAGACCCAAGTTGAGGTTGGAGTCGGGTGGAATGGTTTAGTGCAGGTTGTTCTCATACAATTTCTGGATGATGGCTTTCTGTGATGGCTGTTTCAAACCTTGGTTATTGATATGGATACTTTTCCTAAGGTCTAATTTTTTCCCGAGATTTCAACCACATAAGTTTATTTAAAAATCTCAATAATACACAGTGTTCTCCCAAAGAAACATGTCTTAGAAATTAAGATATTCCAGTATAAGATGTCTAAGCTTTGTTATCCACATCAACTTGTATAGGTATAGAAACCCATCTAATGTTTGATTTGTGTCTCAATTTTAGAAGAAACACAGAGACCCATATTTTAACAAATGTTGAGATCCTGCGTTACATTGAACTTGAGAGCAAAGTAGAAAGCATTGTTTTTCCCATCATTAAGCTGTTAGTAAAGTAAAGGGTTTTCAAACAACTGACATCAAGTGTGCATACTTACTTTCGCAAACCTAGGTTAGACCATCGTTTGGAAAGCTGCGGCCTAAAATAAGCGTGTTGCTTTGAAAGTTCATTGTCTCCAAGCAGGAGGCCGGAGCTGTGTGTCACCCTGTTCTTATCTCGCTTGACCCAACGATTGCGGCAGTGGATGACTGACCCACGAGGCTCAATGGCCATCGATCAATTTTGATTCAGTATCATGCAGTTTTACTTTCAGACAATAGTGATCAATAAAGAGGAGAGTGAAGGTGAAGGACATGCCATAAACCTGAAATGCTTGGCCTAAAACACAGGCCGGATACACCATCGTAAATGTGTGACCATGTTTTGGATAAAGGCGCTCTTAAATATGAAAAAACTAGTATCTTTATAATGTTTTACCCTCATGTTTTTCTCTTATGAAGCTGTTCAAAAAGTGTCTGAATCAATCTTTTTATTTCCGCACGTACACAATTGTTAGAAACCCTCATGGGTTTTCCATATGTGTTGTGTATGTGCAACTGCCTAAAACCAAAGCAAAGGAAACTGCCCATTGTCTTACAATTTGACCTTTGAAATCAAGGAGGTCACACACCTTGCCCTCTCCTTTAAAAAATGGAATCTGATTGAAGGGGTGTCATCAAATGCTTTAATTTGATCCAAGTTCCCCCCATCTGATCATGGATCATTAGACTGTAGAGGATGGATGTGTCTCCTATCCAAATGGACAAGATTGTATGTGTGTAGTACTTGTGTCAGAAGAGCAGTGTTGTGCAATATTGTGTGTTGGTGGTGTGGGCAGAATCTATGATGGCATGAGGAGTACAAGGAATCCCTGCCCACGCTTCAAAATGCGCAGTGCCCACTGCTGTGCCAATGTGATGTGGGCATCCTCCACCCCCCCTAAATATGAATTCAGTGCTTCAGACTGAGCATGGCAGATGATTTCCAATAGTATTTTTGATATCAAATCAAAAATGCAGTATTCTATTACTGGCATGCAAGATGCGCATGGACAGGGGAGGCGGGGTCCGGTTGGTACCCAGCGCAGTGACGCTGAAGACGCGCACGGTGGATCCCCGCCACTCCGGTTGCGTGGGCAACGCTGAGCGCAGGGAGAGAGTTCCGTATAAAAGCTCGCGCATCCTCCTCTGCCTCCGACACTCTCTGCTTCAGCATCTTCCTCAGCATCCTCTCCCCTCCTATTCCGGTCTATGGTTTGGACTCAAGCTGCCAAAATGTCCCGGACCGACGAGGTGCACCGCATAACCGAGAATGTGTATAAGGTAAGTTTGTTTTTTTTCTCTCTTTGTGAATTGAAGTTTTCTTGCATGTTCTTCTGTATGTTGTAAAGAAGTTTTGAATTATATTGGCACTGTTGAACAAGTGAAACTTTTCAAGTTGATATCTTCAAGTTCAAGTAAATCTGAATCAATGTGCTTATGTAATACAACTATTTAAAGGGAACCATTAAGATATATTCTTGTTTTCTTACCTGTCATCCTTTTAGAAATAGGGTTTATTCTGTATGGTCCTATTAACATTTACATTTACATTTAGGCATTTAGCAGACGCTTTTATTTGATTGTTCAAATTCTATTGGATTGTATTTAAAATGCTGTGGGAAATGTGTGTTTATTTATGTATATGTGTGTAATTTATTATGGGAATCTTATAGAAATGGTTTCAAAAGTTGTACTGGATTCTTATTAGAATTAATCAAATTTCTGATAGGAATACTCTTGAAATTAAAAAGTTAGAAATTCTTATTGGAATCCAGAACAAATTTCTTATTAAACTCCTATTGGAATGGTTCCAAAATATGATAGAAATTCTCATTAGAATCCCAAATTTCTTATTAAAATCCTATAGGAATGGTTTCAATATATGATAGAAATTCTTATTGGAATCCAGTACAAATTTCTTATTAAACTCCTATTGGAATGGTTCCAAAATATGATAGAAATTCTCATTAGAATCCCAAATTTCTTATTAAAATCCTATAGGAATGGTTTCAATATATGATAGAAATTCTTATTGGAATCCAGTACAAATTTCTTATTAAACTCCTATAGGAATGGTTCCAAAATATGATAGAAATTCTCATTAGAATCCCAAATTTCTTATTAAAATCCTGTTGACGACTTGCCTGACAGTAACATAACTTAACTTACAGCTGGAAGAAATCTAACCCCCCCTATAGAGTTGACTTAAACATCTGTACGGTTACCTCTGTACATAGAAGTTCAATATTTACATCAAGATCTAATACAGAAATATTTGTGTTACATGTATGCATTTATGAACACTGTAATATGCTTTTCTACACTGGATGTGTGCATATGTGTTAGGAACGGTGGGTTTGCTTTGCTCTGAATGAGTCTCAGTTGGTAATGTGGAATGAAACTGACCGTTTAAAACAGATGGATGGAGATTTGTCCCATCAGGAGTGACTAATGCACTTCCATGGATCCTTATCCACATCTTACACATGCACACTTTCTTCTCCTGCCAGCTATTCCCCCACGGGACACATGGATGCTGTAATATATCTTATTTAAACGACCTGACTCACTATACCGTGTTAAACCATAGTGACTGCAGAGGCTGAACAAGTGGAGTGTGTTCAATCCTTCAGACATTGCTTAAGGAACTTAAAACCAAGGAGTTAATATCTCCAACCCATGGAGTTGATATCCTTGGTTACTGTAGGAAACTGAATATTAATCAGCTTGGAGGAATCTAAAAAGAATAAAAAAAAGGCCATGTTTTACGACAAGCATGTAAACACGCAGGAACGCTTATTCCGCGGATGATCGTGTGATGCTGAGGTCACCATGAGGTCATGGTCTCCAAGCCTTTGAACTCTCAGTGTTACTTCAGCACGGATTTATTATACATCCGAATAAACTTGTGTATTGAGCCACGGAAAAGCTTGGGTTTATAACGGGACATTTCTTAACCTCATAATCCTCCTTTGGGATTATTTTCAATGTATCGGATATGTTGATGGGAAAAGGGTTGCGCTGAAACATCTTGCTCAACCAATTTCGATCATTCATGGCACTGTTGGCATTATCCTGCTTTGAGACAGTTGGCATGCTTCAATATTAAATAAAGAAAAAATACCTCTTTGGTTATATAGATGGGATACCCTTGAGAAAGAAGAGGTCATCATTTATAGCACTGTCTGCCTTGTGTTTTTATATGACAGTGGATATTTCAAAACGGGAGTATAAGCTCTTTAAAAAGTAATCAGTGGTGGCCGCTCAACGAATAATAGATTTCATTGTGAGGGATTTAGATGTCCCGTAGAGTTATGTTGGGTGAGGAAGAGTATGAATGGCGGAATGTAAGAACTCAAGTAGCATTGATGGTTACCTTTGCCCTTTTAGATTCTAAATTGGAGGATATTTCTTCTTCATTGAGTCTCTTGACTTTCCAGACTCTGTGACTCGGATAATTATGGGTATTGTGAGGCCACAGTGGGGATCTCTATTATAAGAAATAAAGAAAGAGAATGGGAAGGGGCAGTGACCTGAGCTCAATGAAACAAGAACAAAGTCATCTGAAAGTTTGCACAGATGATTCCTTTGACTTCTCTGTGATTTTTTTGTGCTGGATCCAAACCATTTTTCGAAATATATACAACTGTGGTGGGGCCCGGGGGCACATCGTGCTAGGTTGTATATGTGTGTGTATGTTTGTGTCTGCACGCATGCGTACCTGACAGCCACTTAGTAATCTCACAGGTCCTTGGGAGCCCAATCCGCCCGTCTGCACTCACGAGTGACTCAGTCTGCATCTGCCACTGTATGTGGGCAGTGTCTCACGGGCTATGGAGTATGTGTGTCAGTACGTGCATGTGCCTCTGTCTGCGCGTGTGTGGGTAGCGTCTAGCAGACCGAACTGTTCGTGTGTGAGAATGTGACTCTGCCAAAGCGTAGGGGCTGATAATGTGTGTGAGTTCAGCTTTGTGTATGCCCACGATGAGTAGGAATGTCAGGGCTCATGAAGGACACTGTCATCTGTTGGAGGATGTTTCTTTTATACTGCCTACATCCTGACCACATGTCCATAAGACATTTCATCTGTTATGTTTTTTTGCTGGATTTTCTTGTGTAGAGTAATGTTAAGCAAACATTCCTCATATATTATAATAGAAATGGAAGAAGGCAGGTGCTTCTAAAAATGTATAATAGTCCTCATGACTTAGTCCATATTCTATAGTTAACAAATTGATTTTGTGTTGGGGACCAACTGGCATTTATAGGGATAATTCACCCAAAAATATAAATTCTTATACATTCCCTCTCCATCATGTGGTTTCAAACTGCATATCACTATGTGACACAAAAGAAGATATTTTAAAATATCTTCTTTTGTGTTTTCCACAATACATGTCATACAGGTTTAAAATGAGAAGTGTGACACAATTTAAATTGTGGGTAGATATTTCTTTCTTGTCACGGCGCATTATCCAAGTTGGCACATACAATTTGATTCACTCATTTAAAAGCAACTTACATTTTGTACCCCATTCACTTTCACTGAAAGAGAGGTTGAACTCTTCATTAATATTTTGTCCTACATCTTCTTACATCATCGAAAACAGCCTGTGAGGAGGAGTAATGCCAAAGTTTTGGGGTAGACTGTTCCTTCGGGGTCATTTGATTAATGAGATATTACATAATTTCATGTTGCTTGACTCTTAGAGGACACACATAGCATGACGTAAAGTAAAGAGATTTAACGCTGAATTAGAGAGAAACTAGAACAAGAAGAACTGTCTGCTATCCCTTAAACTATCAAAACACATTTTATATTGTGAAGTATTGTTTTGATTTCTTTCAGCTGTTTTCCTTCATTCCAAATGTGTATCGATTTTTTTATTTATATGCACCTAAATAAGAAAAGCACAGTAGGTTTCTTTCCTTGCCCTGGTTTCGCCATTACATAAGAAGCCCTACTTTCAACTTTTCCTCTCATCTTGGTTCAAGCTGTCTGGAGGGCCTTTGAAGAATATAGATGTCCTTTAAAATTTGTGCTAAAGAATTGTTTGTGTTTGTTTTTTGCGCCCTAAGCGGGCAGATGGTCGCTTGTTGTAAGAAGGCAGTCGTATGTTGGACTGCATGTGTCCGTCTGTGTTTTTGTGTGTCTGTGGAACCTCTAAAGGAGCTGGACTGCGTGAGAACAGTAGAAAACAAAAGCTTGAGATCTAAATCAAAGGCTTAGCAGTCGGTTTATGCAAAAACCTGTTATTTACAGATGGCTGCGATGTTAGTGTGCCGCCTCTCTTCATTATGCTATTTGTTTTTAATTAATCTTGTTTTTTGCTTTCTGATCTTTGGCCTTGGCAGCAAGACCTGTTGTGACCCCTGTTGTTTTGCATACTGAAATATATATGTACTGTTAGTTAAACATGGCCGGTGTCAGAACGTTAGGAATCAGGTAGCCTACTTTCATGTTTCATGCCCAGATCAAGACTGACACTCATGCCCATTTTGTCAACTGTCACCTACAGAATTCTGTCTTAAGTTCGCTGTTTAGTATTAAATCTTATTTTTGTGTGTCAAAGAAATTGTGGTTAAAGATAAAGATTGGGAACTGATTTAAAACTTTGATTCATTTTCAAGAGAAAGTAATATGTGATTTTATTTGTTATATAGCTTGCAACACAATTCTCATTTGCATGTCTGTTTCCTTATCTGCTCGGTTTGTTATGTTTAAAATTCATGGAAGTGACGAAAAGGATGTGAGAAGAGAAACCATACTGTCTTGATTGTGTGGTTTATAGGTGAGAGGAAGGCCAGATGCTTGATGTCAAGTCATAATGAGGAAAAGAGAAACTTTTATGTATGTTGGATTATGCTGTTCTCACAGGCACAAAATGTTCTGATATTTTTAAATAAAACCACAGACACACACAGTTTTTATTGCTTGAGTACAAATGCTAAACAGAGACATCTGTATGTTTCTCTAAGCTTTTCAACATTAATGGCCCATGAAAAATGTCATGGGAACATCAGGGAAACATCTGTTTTTTATTACAGTTTGATAAAATTCATTTATTTCAATTTAAGAGTACAGGAAGAATGGAAATGGAAGGTAATGTCATGGGATGCCACTTCTTCAGTCCTGTGAAGAACATTTACTTGATTTAAATAACTTAAACACAGATGTTTTATGTAATAGACATAATATTAATATACAATGAACTTTTACTGTAAATCAATATTGTTATAAATAAATATAATAAGGATTGTAGCAAAATAAATTATGTCACTTGCCAAATTAATTAACAAACGTAGACCAAACATTCATTATGTACTCAAAATTTCACTCCATTTTTACATGAAACAATTTACACAAAAGCATGCGGGAATGTAAAAGCTTTGAAATTAAGTAAATATACTGTTTACATTTTGTAAGGAAAAAAATTAAGTAAATCTTATAAACTCGACAAAAAAAAAAATATATATATATACACATTGTATATGATTTTTTTAATTATTTAAATTCTTTTTCACATTACTTAAAATATTTTTTATATGCAGTTCATGAACTGTTGGAATTTTATTTAAAATTTTAAATGAAAAAATCTATGTAACATTTTTGAAGTTTATTTTGGTGATATTTACTAAGCCATATGGAATATATTTTACCGTGAGTCTATAGAAAAAGCCCTCATACATAATATGAGAGCTCTATAGTTAGACTGGCCACATATTTCCAAAAATAACTTTTAAAATATCTTTTACTCATACAACAATGTAGTCTTAGACAAGCCAAATGCAATAGGACCATGTGGCAATATCTATTCATTTTTATTCATGTGCTCATGTCGTTTTTTGGCTGTTGTGATGGATGTAATGAGATTGAAGTGTAGTCTGTTTCTGTCATGTCTGTTGTGGACAGACATTGGCAGGACTGATATACGACTGATTGGCATGCATGCCAGCAGGCATAAAGTTTTGAGTGGATACCAGGGTCACAACGGTTGGATGAAAAGAAACCAATGGGCCAAGAATGAGATTAGAGAAGTCCTCTGATAAACAAACGTATAAGGTTATAATGATCCCGTACAGATGATGTGGCACCGAGAGGGCCCAGCGCATTGTGTGAAAAACTAACAAGAGAAAAGCTAGATTCACCAACGATCAATCGTTTAAAACAATATCCCAAAATAAAACAAAGGTGATGAAAAAGGCAAGGGTTTACAACTTGATTTCTTCACGTTCACACAGCAAAGCTAATAAATAACGATGAAGGTGAGACAGCACAAAATGTTTGTCTTCGACAGAAGAGGAGATAATTGGGAACTTCTTCCTTCTTGAATCTCTGCCATGGCATGTCACCCATGATCTCATCGGCAGAAGGAACGAAACCGTGATTGTGAGCAATAACACACACGCATTATTCACTTTACACAGTCGCACGGCACCTCGACAGTATTTCATCGTCTCATTGCACTGAAATTGAAACAGTGCTTCACTCGTTTTCTCTTCTCTTTTTCTGTGAATGGATTAAGCTGCTGGGATGGAGGAGAACACAATGTTCCGTCGGTCAATAAACGCTAGCTGCACAAAACCTCCCTCCCTCCCCGACCGTGATCAGGTGGTGCGATCTGAACGTGCGGAGAATGGGAATGCACTGTAGCACAGTGTAATGCGGGGGAATTCCGACAGGGCCATACATGGGCATGGAAGTTCTTCTCTCCATCTCACCACTCTTAGCTTGCTTTGTAGTGGGATGCACACGCAATGCTGATGTTCCCGTCAAACTCGTATACACACCCCCGCAGACTCACACTGACACAGACGGGCTCATCTGTAATGGAAATTGGAAAGATGAGGACTGGGGTGGCTCATAGGAGTGTTGCAGCATCCGCAGCGGACGCAAGCACTTCTGGTCCATGTGGAAGCTGAAGGCTGCAGATTAGCACAGTGACTGATCCTACAGTAGATCAGGTGTAATTATGTAAATATGATGGTAAAACTAAGCTTTAGATTTTATTACGTAACACTTGGCAGGTTTGTGTGGGGAGCTAGGTAATGCTGAATAATGAAGTGGCTTACATGTGAAGCCAAATACAGTATTGAAAAGCAATCCTCTCAGTTCTTGCATGTGCGTTTTGGAGAATGTACATTGCTCACGTGGTGGGATAAGCAGATTACAGACATTTATGCACAAATGTATGGGGGGAGTTAGTTTGAGAATAAGATGCATTTCAGAACTCTTTTATTATTATTGCTTTTATAAATGTTTGAGAACGTTACCATGTTGTGTATTAACTTCTATTAGAGAAGTGTTAAAAATAAAGTGCAAGTGTTTTTATGCACAAGCATGGGTGTCTAGTTAGAGAAATGCACGCACATAATTTACCCAAAAATGAAGATTATGTCAGCCTTTACTCACCATGACATTTCAAACCTATATGGTTTTCTATTTGGAAGAAAATTGTTAAATATTTGCAAGAATGTTGAAAACCATCAACCATTTTTACTTTTAGAAACAACCATAGCAAGTGAATGGGTGCCAGTTACAGACATTGTTCAAGATACCTTCTTATGTGTTTTGAGAAAGAAAGGAAGTCATATATTTTTTAAATAAAATTAGGATGGTAGGTAGTCCTTTGAATTTAAGTAAATATACTGTTACATTTTTTGTATATGTAAGTAAAAAAGCAAAGTTATGTGTTAAGTGTGTGTGTGTGTGTGTGTGTGTGTGTGTGTGTGTGTGTGTGTGTGTGTGTGTGTGTGTGTGTGTGTGTGTGTGTGTGTGTGTGTGTGTGTGTGTGTGTTATTTATTTTCTTATATAAACGCAAAAAATGTTTGTAAATTTTAGAGAAAGCAACATTAGCCCTTCGAATCAATTATTTAAGTATATATTAGTATTATTGAAAATATCTATTACGTGTTTTTTATAGATTTTTTTAAGTTAATATTGTTTTAAATGAAAACGGTCTATTTTGTGATCTTTACTAAGTTTCCTTAAATATTTTTATAGTGTGTTATCCATTTGTTATAACATTTTTAATTCAAACTTGTATTCAAATATTTTTCACCCCGATGTAAATCTTTCTAATTACTGCATAATTCCGACTGCTTTTGTCAACTGACTGCTGAATTATATTTTAATGGCTAATGTAATGCAATATACAAATCAAAGCCCAAGGTTAAAATATCGTGTTCAGACAGGCACATATATTGTTCTTCGTTACACAACTTAATTGTCCTGGAGCTGAAGGGTTTAAGAGCATTACATAACAGTATACAAGACGTTCATTCTGTCACTCACTATAGTGACCATGCATCCTGCTTACTACAATATTTGATTGTGTATTTTGAAGACAAAATTATGAAAACATACACTTACATACCCAAATGACATTGAAGCAAGGTTTGACATTGGACTTTAACACACACACAAAAGTTTAATTACAACCATCAATCTTTTCCAAGCTGTCTGATACCGTGAGACCCAAACTGCATTAGTTTTGCCTCACAGGTTATATACCAAAGGTTTAGAGGTGCTGATGTAGAAGATGTTTTCGTGGTAAATGAGGCGTGCTTATGACCCTGTTTGACTGAGACACACAAACATCCTTTGCCCTCCATTCTCAACACGTTAACGTGAGTCAATGTGCACGTAAAATGCCCAAATTGGGCATCCAAACTTATCCGAACCCTACCTTACATTATGTAACCGGTACATTCTGTTCTGTTTACAAGTTAGTTTTTATCTAATAATTCATATCTACCCCCACACCTGCTATTGTAATCGATATGATTAAAGAGGGAATTCTCAATTTCCCATGACTGTTTCCCAGCCAGCGTATCTGCTGAATCAATATTAAATCTCGCTTGTTAAGACTATTAATAATTTCTTAATGAACATGTCTGTAATGAAACGCCAAACATTATACGCTAATGTATGATTAGTGTCTGGCAGAGCCATGCTGAGAAGAAAATGACATCAAATCGAGTGTTTGGGTGCTCTATCGTTCATGCTTGTCTAACATGGATTGATATCTTTGGGACTCATCTAGGAAAGACTGGTTTCCCATTGGAGTGTTTAAGTGATCGTAATGAGGCGATGTTGGATGGACATCAGCTTGGGATTGGTTCATCTATAATGTTGGTTTTATTGGATGGGTAAAATTTCATGGATTTTTTTAAACAGCAACATTGAAACAACCAATGGCATGACTTTGGATCATTGGCTCAACCAGCAATGAATCTGTATGGAACAAAGCATTGATTACATTCTTACAATATGATGCATTGATGTCCCATGTAAAATAAAGAGAAAAGGTGATTTTTTTATACATTTTCTTTTTTTTGCAACGTCTGGCTATGCATTTCCTACAATGCACTTTAGTTTAAGTTGATGTATTTTGGCTGTAAGTAATAAATTGAAACCAAAAATTTCCCTTATGAAAAAGAAGTTTGGTGAAGTGTGCTATTATCATACTTATTTTGAATTTAAAATAGTAAAGTATACTTTTTTATAAACTTCAATGGGGGCTATTAGTACACAAACAAATACACAGCTAGGTTACGAAAATTAGTACACTTACTACATAAAGTATACTTTTACATATACTTGATCTTTAGTATACCTATTGAAATGAACTTCAAGAATACTTCTTTGCTTAAGGGAACTGCTTGTATTCATTAGGCATGTATATCAAATTAAGATGATACATTGAATCAAGTTATCTGCAAATATCATATCAATGGCAGAAAATCAATACGTTTTTTCATACTTGTTTGCGCTAAACAAATCCCACAATTTACGTGTAAAAGAAAAAGCCATGGCACATAAATCTTTGCGTGATGTCATGCATTTCACCTCACGCTTACCATCAGGACTCACAATAGGATTGTGTAATTTCTTTTTCTTTGATGAAAAAAAATCCAGCTGTGTTTGTGAACGGCTCCGTCTATCGTCTTCTTCTTAACTGATTTTTTGTCTGTATTTCCTTCTTATCTCCTCTGTTGGTGTTTTTTTTGGTTTGTGTGCTCCATGTCTTTAAAGGGATATTACGAGGAAGATCAGCGCAGCTGGCTGGATTGAACTCTGTGATTATGTACAACAGATGATGAATTATATAAGGAATGACTGTGAGCCAAGATGCAATCTTGTAATAATGTTATAACTAAACCACGGTTCTGTTAGACACAAAATGAGATATTTCGAAGAATGTTTGAAAGCCAAATTTCTGATGTCATTTTGACTACCATTGTTATTTTTCCTACTATGGTTGTTAATGTAAGAGCATTCTTCCAAATTTCTTCTACAAGTTTGGTATAACTGGTAAGTAATTCATCATAGAAATGTACATTTATTGGGGTGATCCATCCCTTTATTTTCCAATTATAAAAAACATGATTGCTGAATTCCAGTTGTTGCTTGTGGTGCAGGAATCACGCACATACTTTACATTAAAACATAAATTACATGCTTTTGTATTTCCAAACACCTCCTGGCACCATGAAGAAACCAGAATCTTTGTTCTACCCTTTTACAACTTCATTCCGTCTCCATAGCTCCTGCAGTAGTTGTGTTGCACAATGCTTTGTTGATCGTAGCTCCATTCATGCATTCTCTGTTTTTGGAGCGTTCCAGCGTCGTATCCCGGCGAACTGTCCTCGAATCCACTTCCTCCGTCCTCTTTTCATGCCACGCTGCATTATTTTCCAAGCCATGATGAAGCTTGTGAAACGGGAACAGTGTGACTCTGGGGGAGAGGGTCTAAGAACAAATTCATCAAGTTGAAAGCGAGCGTCGGGGAGAGTGAGAGATTAGATTCCTAATGGAACATTGAAGCTCCGCTGAGGTCTCAATGAGGAGTTTTTTAGGGAAAATGAGTGTACTTTAAAGGGCATATCTGAATGCTGAATTAGGTGAGTCAGACTGTGGGTAGATCCACATGTACTCCCACAGTCTCTGCCCACAGAATGGTAAATCCCAGCTGGCATGGTGGCCTCCAAATCTAATGAGAGTAATCTAATTGGTGGGGGTTTTGAATTCTCTATTCTCTATTATCTTGTATAGTGATGATAGAAAGAGCCATCTCATTTTTGTATTGATGAATAAAGCTCACTAAACTGTGCTTTTTGTTTTACAGTCCATCATGGAGCAGTTCAACCCTTGCTTGAGGAACTTTGTTGCCATGGGAAAGACCTACGAGAAGGCTCTATCGAGTGAGTAGGCCATTGGCTATTTCCTTAGTAATCGAATAGCGGCGTCTATTCACACTCTCTTGTCATTGGTTTGCATGTTCAACTAATATACAACACTAAATAATGATATTTATGTGGAGCATTGCTCCTTAATTGCATTCTAATGATGTTTAAATGTTTGTTGAATGTTTGTTAAAATGTTTCTGTTGGTGGCCTGGAAGTCTTCTTGTTACTCCTCTATTGATGATGTCATATCGTTACATGTCAAACTCCATCCCTAATCCCGAATTCCCTGACATCCCTCATGCATGTTGCATCTGCAGAGCTGTCGGATACGCTGACGCCCGTTGATGTGTTTCTGTTTTGTGTGCGGGGTTGCATGTGTTGACAAAGTCGTCTGGGCAAGGACAAAGATGTAGGCGTTTCGAAGCACCGGAAGGAAGGGAGAGCGAAATAGAATGGAGGACAAGCGTAAATAGGCCAGAGTGAGAGCTCTGGGAGAAAACAGTCCCATAGAGAGTAAAAAGAGAGCAGATGAGAGGTTTAATTTAGGACATGCACTTGACGTCATGTAGGGTGTGAATATGGGCAGTGGGTCTGAGGGTTTACATGTATAAGCAACACTTGTAGCTCCATTGTACAATGCTTTTCTATTTACTATACATTTTTTATATTCTCCAATGTGAATATAAAGTGAAAAACTTGTCATATCTTGTCATTTCAATCCTGCATGACTTCATTACCTCCGCAGAACACAAAAGGAATTATTTGCAAGAATGTTGATAAGCGAACAGCAGTTGATCCATTCACTTCTATTGTGCTAACACGAAACAATGCAAGTCAATCAGTGCCAACTAACAACATTGTTAAAAAAGTATATACTCTTGTGTTCTGCGTAAAAAAAGAAAGTCAGACAGGTTTGAAAGGCAAGAGAGTGAGTAAATTATGAATTTCCATTTTCCAACTATGCATACATAATTGATTATCTAAAATAATCTACAACATGATTTATCTTAATATGTGCTCTGTAATTGCAGTTCAGTAAAAAGCAGATCCAAACAAGTGCAGCATCCCTCTCATCCTTTTACATTTGATATTTTATGAGGCAGAAAACATAAGCAAAAGACCAAAGCTCTGGAGGCCTGACCACAAAAATGTGTGTGCATGTGCGTGTGAGTGTTAAAGACTGATTGATAAGGGAAAAATGAGCGGAACGGAGGGAGATTTGCACTCTTGCAGCTTAGGTGGTACACGGAATCCATCATGGGGATTTGCCGGAGTTGTAAATGTGCCAGTTCTTGCAGGCAACCGAGCGGAAACCCTCCATAGTACCCACTAATGACTAGTGCAGACGGTGGCCACTTCATTCACAAACTTTGGGCCATTTGGGATTGTTTGAAGTGGCTTTATGTGAGTAATGGATTATTTGGAAAGAATAAACCTCAGGTTGATGGTCTGTGATGTACAGACATTGATAAGAAATGATAGGAAGAATGTATCTTGCTTCAAGTAGCCTCCATTCATTTTCTGAGGTCTTGGAAATGCCCTGAGGATCATCAAGGATTAGAAAAATGTTTCATGGCTAAAAAAGCGAATAAGGAATTTCTGTGTTATCCACATTGAGACTTCTTTCTAAGTTTCAGATTTAGCTTTTTTCAGAAGATTTTATTTTAAGAAAACCTTGCTTTTCTCCAGAGAGGTTGGAGAGACTTCTCTGTCCCTGTTGCCGGCCTTATATTTCAGACCACTGTAATCCTCTTTTCTTCTGCTCTCTCCCTCGTTCCTTTACTCATCAGCACTCGCCGCATCCCCCCAACCGCTGGAGTGCCAAAGCCCCCAGATTTTCCCCTCTAATCCGCAACAACCAGGACATACCTTGTCTTGAGCCAGGGATTTGCACGGACCGTTTCAAATAAGTCCATACGTTCATATGTGATTGGACTGCTGTTGGTGTCTCCACCTATACGTTCCCTTCTTAGTGAACCTCGAAGTTTAGAATGAAATTACTTTCATTTTAATAAACAGAGAAGTTAAAGGGATAGTTCACTTCAAAAAATATTGTTCTGCTTAAAATCTGTAAATGAAGATGTGTCCAAAAGAAGATAATTATAGAAATGTCTTAGTGGTTTGGTGCCCGTAACAATGAAAATCAGTGGGTGCCAGTGTTGATTGGTTACCAACGTTCTTTAAAATGTATTCTGCGTTCTACATAATGAAATGGTTGAGTAACTAAAAATTCCTTTTGAGTGATCTGTCCCTTTAAAATGAAGCTTTGCTGCTATAAACAACCTTCACTAACCTCTCGCTCTTGATTCTAAATTTCGTTGTGTTCCAAGACTCTGTGTGCTTCTTGGCATGCTCTCACACTGCTAAACTCCTGTGATCCTCTGGTTTAGAAAGAGCCTGATTCTGATCCAACCCTTTTCTGCGATAGGGATGCAGTAGAAGCAGCGCTGTCCCTGTGGTGAGACCTCACACAGAATGAGTGATCGCTCTCAGTAATGCGCTTTCTGATGTGAATGTGAAGCTTTTTTGTTTTTTACCCAATTAGTGCCACTCATTGCTCACCAATCACAAGCTTCAACCCACCATCCCTCAGTTCTCTGGCAGAGCCATCAAAGAACATATAGTTTAAGGCCTTCCCATCCACCCCTCCTGTATCCATAGACGAGACACCTGTGGGTTAAGGGAAGCTTCGGGCGTGATAGACAGACATTAGAACACTCCCGATTCTTATGTCCCAAATGCTTCCATGTTTCCAGGTGTGACATTTGCAGCAAAAGGCTACTTCGACGCACTGGTGCGGATGGGAGAGCTGGCCAGCGAAAGTCACGGCTCTAAGGATCTTGGTGAGTTATAGACTGTAGCCGATGTGCCCCCTGTAGTTGGAAGGGGGAGCGCAAAATAGAATCACTAAATGGATTGAGTGTGAATGGCTGGATCTCTGAGCCCATGATATAGTTTATCTTAGAGTGTAACTTTGGACAACACATTTGTGCAATTGTGTATCGACACACCTTGCATACATCGGATGCGTTCACATGTCTTATGTTTCGTTGTATAAATAACCTTATGAATGATGGTCTTTATACAGATTACAATTTATTTAGATTGTGTTAAAGGAGTCAAAATGTAGTGCGGATTCTCTAAGCATTCATGCATAGTATAATTTCCAACAATACAGTAATGGATTGTTTTGTACTAAACCATTTAACAATCTATCAAACTAATTTCTGGAAAATGTCAATGCTTTATACATAGGGTTTCTGCATCTGAATAACTTGGTTCAGGGGATGTCAAATGATTAATCATGATTGGTCACATTCAGAGTAAAAGTTTGTGTTTAGGTAATATACATCAAATTATTTAATGTAATTAAACACAAGCAGAATACAAATCTGTGTTTACATAAATACTTCAATCGATTAATCGTGTTCAATCGCATCCAGACTGAAAGTTTGTGTTCACATAAAATATGTCGATCGATTCATCGAGATTGATCACATTCAGACTAAAAGTTTGTGGTTACATAATATATATTAATCGATTAATCGCGATTAATCGCACCCAGAATAAAAGTTTACGTCACATACGTCAAAAAGTTTGAATTTCGTAATTAACACCTTTGTATTGATAAACATGCCCACATACACATACACCTTTATATATTTAGGAAATATTTTCATGTATTTATTTATATTTGCCTAGTACACAACAAAATGTTTACAAAAACTTTAATTCTGGATGCGATTAATCACGATAAAAAATTCAACAACCCTGTTGATATTTATTATATCTGTCTTTATAACGAATTTTTTAACATTCCAATGACATGTAATATGCAAGCATACCCTACCATGATGTGAGATTCAAAAAACTAGAAGTCAAAATATCATATAATTGTTTATTATACAGTTATGTCATAGCAGGATCTAAACTGAACAGTCAACACTATAGCAACCATTGGATAATAGAACCAAACACTTAAACATATCTTCCCTTTCTAGGAAGTATAGATCTGTAGCTAGAGAAAGGCTTACCTCTAAAGGCTACTTAATTTGGAGAATTTGTCAGGCTTTGACGATGCCCATAGGGAATTTATTGACCAGAGAGAGTGTTTGTTTTGTGCTTCAGTGATCAACCTGACACAAGCAAGTCTAGCTGTCTGGTTGCGTGTGATATAAAGTAGAAAGTGATTTTCAAAGTTTGATCATGTCTCCATAACCTGTCACCCTTCAGAATGTAACTAAAAGCCCATCAAACTCAGAAGTTTAATCTTGGAAGAAGACAGAAGGGTGGTGGCCTATAAGGACAATCATGAAAGCCCGCTATACTTTCATGATTAATCTCAGAATCATTTCCTCCTTTACTTCTGAACATTCATCAGTCAGTGTGCCATCGAAGGCTAAATGAATAGAGTTCACCATCCTGGCTTTAATTTCAACAGTAAAAGGCTATTATTGAATGAATTCAACCTTATCTCATCCTGAGATTGGATTGCCTGATTCTCGAACCTTTTCAATATCTAAACAATGTACTCTGGCGGTGCTGTACTTATGAGATTACTGTATATATTGGGTTGTTAGAAACTCGTTTTTAGTCTCCTGCTGGCTCGGAATAGCTTAAAAGTGGCAATATCTGAGTGTGAAGAACAAAGTTTAATGAGAAAAGTTTTAAAAGAGTTGTCGACAGCGAGTCTGTGTTTGTTTTGTGCGTTTGCTTAAATTAACCTTTTGTGATTCACTTCCTCTGATATATGCATGCTGATAATGCACATTATATCTTGTTTAGTGTATTTGAAGTGAATATGCATGAAACATGTCTTGTTCCAAAGTGAGATGTCAACATTATGAAGATGCACAAGTAATATTCAACAATGCGTGGTATGCATGTTTGTTTTGTCTTGTTTCTTTTCGTATTTCTTGATGCTTGTAAGCGTCAGATCCTTTCTGTTGAAAGAACATTTCTGATTTGTCATTGTCAGATACTTGTACTTTGTCTGTTGTAGATTTGTATTGGAAAAAATAAGTGTTTGAGTTTATTCTAAAGTAGGTTTGTCTAAAGTAAGAATAAAAGGATAAATTTTTTACCTTTTCTTAATTTTCAGATTTTTTGGCTGCTAAAGGTTCTCTGTGGAACCCTTTACAGCAAAAGGTTTCTTCTACTGTATTGTGAAACACCTTTAATCCATGAAAAAATCTCTTATGAAATACTCTCAGAATGTTCCAAACCTGTATCAGTTTTTTGGTTTGGTTACGCACAGAGAAAGATATTTGGAAGAATGCCAGTAATGTGACAATAGTAACTATTAGCTATACTACATTCTTTAAAATATCTCATTTTGGGTTATTTCTTTCTGGGGAAATAATCTGGGGAGCGTTCCTTCGCACTAAAAAGGACCTTCCTGTTTTTATCATCTTATTAGAATCTCAGAGATGGACTGATTTTATGTGGCATTATTGGATGTTGCGCACATGTGAAAGAGCCTCAGGTGTACATTAATAATGTAAGAATTGAAGCATGGACCACATGCGCAGCACAGTTCACATGCTCAAGATGCGTGCGTGTCGTTCCTCTTTGAGTGATTCATTATGATGAAGCCGTAGAGAGAAGAGAACTTGACAAATGAGCTCTTTTATTGTGACTGTTGGGTCTGAAGTACGACTCAAGGGAACCATTCACCGTTTGCAAAATAACCCCAATTGATTGGTTTCTAGGAAGTATATGTTGTTTATGTTGTGCGTCTTTTATTGGATCACCCAAGATGGATCAGGACCATAGCATAGTTCTATTTCGAAGCCAAGTTTAAATATCATTCGCCCTACTCTAAAATCAAATGAACAGGAGTTAATGAAGACCATGAAATTCCTTTACATCATTGCAGAATCATCACTCTCGGTGTAGTGGATATGATATGATGTGATCTCATTAGGTACCGCCCTCGTCCTCCTCATGGCATCCTCAAATCTGAGTAACTCGGAGAGATACACGGTGAATCTTCAATGCAGCACTTGTGTGTATCGCATCACCCGCCGCCTGCAGTCAGCCCACACACTGATGCAGGAACGCAGCCGGCCTGAGAGAGAGAGAAAGAGAGAGCAGTGAGCTAAAAATAGATTAAATACCGGCCTTAACGGGAGAAGTTCCGTTAGAGATAGAAAGACAGAGCAAAGCAATGAGGATGCGGCTCATGCCCCTCTGGTGATGTCAGCATTGCCAAAAACAGCCTCTCCTGTCTCCTTTCTCCAATACTGCAAGAGTGCACTGAATACAAAACAGCTTCCTGTTTCCTCTGCCCAAATAAGGGTTTGAGTTGTCGTACCTGTTAGAAACCAGCAGGTTGTCTTCTTTTTCTAGATTTGTCTACAAAACGATTTGTCTAAATCTTGGATTTTCTCAATCTAGTACAAATATTTGTTGTGGATCGACTGTGATCACTGTCTGGACTCAATTAACTTTGACTTCGGGCTTTATGTGCTTACTCTGGGGTGTTTGAATTTTTTTTGGCCAATCTTATTTCAGACTGTTATGCAACATATCCATTTTTATTCTTGTTATTCAAACACATCTCTAACCAAAAGGACTAAATGATCAGTATGCTATAGTATAAGACTGTAGCAGAAGTTTGCAGTCTGCAGAATGGCCACAGGGCCAAATCTCCCATTAAATGAGTTTAGAATAAAGGAAATGAAGAAAAGTACAAGCGACTTATAGCTCTCGCTGAACATGAATAATGAATGATTGTTTTTGCCAGGAGGATGAAATAAGGAAGCTGTGTTTTTAATAGATGGAACTTATGGCTTCTGTTTACTTCATTAGGAATCTTTAAGACATTATACTGTGCATCTTTAATTGAGAATGAAAACATGTCTAATACTTATCTTTACAAGATGAATGATTTATTTATTTTCCACAAACTATAAATAAAGATCTTTTGGTAATGTGGCAATGATTATTAATATTTATATTTATATTGAAATTATTACAAAAAATCCTATCAATATAAATAATGACTAGAATAATAAATAATATATACATTCATTTACAAAAATGGATCAGTTAACTGCAGTTAAACTGCAGATGGATGTTTTAGATAAGCTATAAAACCTAAAAAATACACAACTAAATAACAGAATAAAATACAATAAAATCAATGCAAACATATACATACTGAAAACAATGGATCGTTGGACTTACAATTTTTCTTATGTTCTTGGGCTCAATAAGACTAATTTAGCTTGTTTTAAAATAAAGTTTCTTTAAATTTCAAAAGAAATTATGTTAAAACAACTTAACCTAATCATGTGGAAACGATGTACATAATAAATTAAGTAAATCCTACAACTCATTTTTTGTCAGAGATATCAACAAAACATGAAATCAAGAATTTTAAAATTTTAAGTAAAAGACCTTTATCCAAGTTTTATATCTGAAAGTGTAAAACAGCCCTTGAATACGTGTCTAACGCCATCCAGATGTTAGATGTACAGCCACACTTCACCACAATTTCATTTTCACTTACGGTAAGAGTTTTTCCACATCATCTTACCTTTGGGAATCTGCCAAACACAAACAAACATGCAAACAAAATAAAGGACAAATATCTCAAACACCTCTGAGGAATGAGTCACAGAGCTGATAATTGCTGCTATTGATGCTGTTATCAACATAAGCTTGCTGAAGTTTAGAAATGCCTGGAAATAGACCCACCACGGTGCTTTACATCACAATACAAAGAAGCAGCTTTGGATTATTGTTGTGATGAGAAAATGCATAGCTTATGAATATTAATGCACTGATGTGTTTAGATCATTTTAGTATTCATGAGCCTATAGTATTCGTAAAACATTGGATGCATTTTTCAGAAAAGTAATCCCAAAATGCATTGTGTTCCTTAAAAGGATAGTGAAAAAAATATGAAAATCAGGTCATGAATTACTCAGTCTATTGTTTAAAACCTGTTTAACTGGATTTGCTTGGAAGAGAAAGATATTTAGAAGAATGATTCCAACCAAACCGTTCTCGGACTACCAAAGTAAGAAAAATTGCAAATCAAAAGTTTACCTATTTTCACATTCTTCAAAATATCTCTATTTATATATCTCTATAATATATCTATTCAAAAATAATTTCTTCTACTATGAAAGTCAAGGGTGTACACAACTGGTTTGATTACAAGCTTTCATCCAAATTTCTTTCTCTGTGTTCAGCCGAGCAATGAAATGTATACACATTTGAAACTCAAAGCTCAGTATTTTATGACGATTTTTTATTTTTAGTTTAACTATCCCTGTAATATGATGTAATTGAACACAACAGGAGCCAATGATATGAAGCTTAACAGGAGCCAATGATATGAATGGATATGAATAATAATAATATTTATTTTATTTGACCTTCATATGGATCTGGCTGTTCAGCACATTCAAACCCTTGCCAGATATTAATTCTTCTGCTGTAATCTGTCTCCATTACGACCATCGGCTGCACACTAACAGCTTTCTATACAGACTACTGTTTCAATGTAATGACTACGAAAGAATTATTCAAGCCTCCGGTGTCTGAGTTCAATATAATTTCATTTTGGGTCAATGAGTTTACCGTCCCAAGCATGAATATTCTGAAGCATGATTTCTTACAGATGGTTTTTTTAATCTATATACTAAAAGTTTAGTAAATTATAAAGTACATATAAAGTATATTGATGAGGTGTCACAGCAAGCATCTGTCAGAATGGGCTTTTGGTTGGGAGCGTTTAGTGGATGAGAGTTCGGTCCAAAGGTGCTCAGCCATCTGTGCGATGTTAAAATCTCTACTGTATTGATATTTATAACCCCTACCAAGGTCACAGATGAGAAAAAACAACTGTTGTAAATCATATCAACTATAGATAGAACCATAGAAGCCCTTTCTTTCTGTGTTTAAAGTGATTTTTCATCCGGACAATTCTGTCATCATTTATGCACGCTCTTGTCATTTTAATCCTGAATGAATTGCTTTCTTCTGCAGAGCATGAAAGATATTTTGAAGAATGTTGTTTCTTATTGACTTCCATTGTATTGACACAAATCTGATTGTTTCGGTTAGCTACATCCTAAAAAATATTTTTTGTGTTCTGCAGAAGAAACACGGTTCAAATGTCTTGAGGGCGAGTAAATGATGAGTAAATGATTTTCATATTGGGTGACTTCCCCTTTAAAATGATATTGATTGATGCTAGCATAAATTAAGCCAAAATGTCTATGTGCACTGAATAAAGCTATACCTAGTAATGTTATGCATCTTTGCAGTTTTAAGCTCTGATTGCTAAGTCCTAATAGGTAGTTCTGCAAAGCAAGAAAGATATTTTGAAGATTGTCCCCCCTGCTGACTTCCACTGTATGTACACAAAACCAATGTGAATCAATAGGGACCAACTTTTTCTGTTGGAAACATTTTTTTAAATACCTTCTTTTGTGTTCTGCAGAAGAAACAGGGTTAAAATGTTATGACGGCAAGTTAAATATGACTTTATGTTCATATTTGTTCAAACTCCCCATTTAAATTGATATTGACAAGCCAAATTTTCTCTGTCCACTGTATTAAGCTATACCTGGCAATGTTGTTTATCTGTGCACTGTTTAGCCTTAAATGCAGTTAAGTCTTTAGATTGAATATGAGTTGACTCTGAATCTACATTCCTCACTACAGAGTTTTGGTTGACTGTACTTTAATTGATTTGGACCTTTAAGAGTGGACACAATATGCTCAAATCTTTCAAAGCTGCAGATGTTGTGATTCCCGCTGATTACCGGTAAGCGGATTAGAGCCCTGCAGAGCATGACTGAATTGCAGCAGCAGGGTGAAGAGATGAGGGGTGAGGCGAGGGATTGGTATTAGACTATTGTGCTGACTTAGACAGGAAATGAGTGTGTGTTGACCTAGAGACAAGATCTGGACATGGTCCAAGGGCAGGTTAGGCCAAGATCTGAAACCAAGAGCAGGTCCGGGTTACCTAAACATATCTAGTGCTTTGCTTTTATGTGTAACGGATGGATATATATAAAGTAGGATAGACCTGTGTGAAACTCTTTAATATCTCATTTGTTTCTTGTAAAAAGTAATGAGATCGATTGGAGACTATCTG
The DNA here is from genome assembly GCA_033220385.1 of Triplophysa yarkandensis. Lineage (NCBI taxonomy): Eukaryota > Metazoa > Chordata > Actinopteri > Cypriniformes > Nemacheilidae > Triplophysa > Triplophysa yarkandensis. Next base: position 16,364,094 of record CM065672.1, read on the forward strand.
TAAGGTCATCATTTGCTCACTCTCTCTTCTCAACTCAAGAACTCAAAAGAAAAATTGAAATGGAGTTGCCACCAAACATTATTCACTTGCATTGGTTTTGTGGCCATACAATAGAGTAGAATGGGTGTCACCGCTGTTTCCAACATTCTTCAAACTATTCTCTTTGTATATTAACTATAAGTTATTAATTATTTACCCGCAAATAAACATTTCTTTAGACATTAATTCCCTTTGAAGTTGTTCAAAACAAGACTTTTTTGCTTGGAAAACACAAGAAGATATTTTGGGAAATGTCTCCGTAGTTTTGTGTTCATAGAGTTTGCATAGAGGTTGCATTCACGTCTCTTTCCCGACCTGCTTTAATGTATCCTGGCATTAGTTACTCTGTGGATTTGGGTACAGTGAATTTGTCCTTGTTTGGCAGATGTGTAACTTCTGTGTATATCCTCCCTTATTAATTCCCTCGTTTTGATGGACATCACTCATCGGACGGCTTCTGTTTGACCTTGATCTGAAAAGGTTCCATAAAACGGAGCGTTCCACTGTTTGTACAGCTTAAGAGGTCTTCTTGATTGGATATGTACCGCAGTTTGGTTCAGTTTTCCCGGGTCAGCTATGAAGGATACAGAGACAGGAAAGGTCATGCTTTGTGAAACAGCGGCTGAGACTTCTGAGAGCTGCAAATTTTAAACTTGAAATGCTGTGTTTTATGGTATAAGATACAGTGATTTAATGATAAAAAAATCAATTCCACTCTATTATTATGACTACAGTTTTAAGTTTCCATATAAGCAACCAATAAGAGTCAAGCTTGTCTCACCAACACCATTAATATTAACGCCACTGTATAGAAACTAGCACATATATTTGCGTATTACACAGCTTAAGTCCAATCCCAGCTCAGGAGGTAGAGAGACATCATGCCCATCGGATGTCATGCCAGTGCATGTGATGTCACTGTAGTTTTTGACTACAGAAGAGTTGTGTTTGTTAATACTTTGTCCCAAAGTTTTCAGTGTCTGTGGTTGATGCTGCCCTCTGCGTCACATGCTGTGTGTGCGTTTTTCTTTATTTCAATATTTCATCAAGCCAGTTAAAACCTGGTTTATAATGAAGAAAATTGGATGTATGAAAGATACCTCAGCATGCTTGTTATATCGGCCCCTGTGGGACATCAGAGAGTGTGTCTTTACTTGTAATGTAATGAAATGTTTGTTTTAGGGCTTTGATCACATGATGTGGTATGATATGAAAAAAGACTACAATAATAAAGTCTAAGCTTCCACAGCATGTAAAGAACACAAATATTCACATCTAAAACCACGTTTATGTTTTAATAACAGGAACAGATATAAAATAACATTTGAATTTAATAGGTTTTTATTCAAGACAACATTACAATAATTTTTTTCTGACTACTTTGACATGGGCGCCAGGAGTATGCCACAATGTATAATTAATTTTCCTGTCTTAAGGTCTTCTGTACTTTATTCCTGCTCAAACTAGGTCTTTTGTTCCTTTTCTTTACAATGCATTGCCTTTTCAGAAGAGGCAGCATGTAGGTACCACAAAACCGCACACATGCCTGAACACGGCTGCATGATTCATCCGTTCTCTTTCTATCATCCCTTCTCTTCTTTTTCTTTTAATGTCTTTTTCTTTTACAGAAAAAACTGATATGAGAAATGATGTGTCATCTTTTTTTACAATTCTGCTCATATTTATTTATTTGTTTACCATGCAATTGCATTACGCTTATGTTGTCAGTATTTCATTAATATTTTTCTCTTCATGGACATTTTTTTTCTTTATGGTTTTTCTTTTGCTTGTCTTCTACATAATGCAATACTATATAATCGGAATTTTATGATGTCTTCATTTATTCTGAGATTTTCTTGCACTTGTAGCTTGACTGTTGGATCATTCGTCTATTGTTTTGTTTTTTCTCTCTACCTCCTCTGTCCCTCTCACCTTTGTTTCACTGCATGATGTTTGATGACATGTGCGTTGTAATGAGTATATAATATCTACCTTTCTCTCTCTCTCTCCTTGTGTCTTTGTATGTCTCTCTCTCTTTCTAAAGGGGATGTGCTCTTTCAGATGGCAGAGGTTCACAGACAAATCCAAATGCAGCTCGAGGATATGGTGGGTACAAGCCGAACAAACAAATTTGTACCATTTTTAGATTCAACTAAAAATGTATTTCAAAGTGTTGAAAATAAACTTTAACATTTTGTGTTAATGTGAGATATACTATTATAACTATTTTTCCTTTAATTACAAAAACATCTAAAAAAATCTATTTTTACATTTTGGAAAAAATTGCTTTGGTTTTACGTGAATCCATGAGTTTTAAAAGCATAAACAACTATTGTGTTTAATTTATATTTCTATTAGAATAAAAAAATATATCGGATATATTGGTGCATCAAAGCATAGACTTTCCTATAGTTTGATCCTAATCAAAAATACCTGCCTCTCTTATTAATATCTGTTGTGTATGTGCAAAGTTTTTTTGTCTACTAAAATAAATTCTTGTGTACTTTTAGCTGAAATCGTTCCACAATGAATTGCTCACAGAACTGGAGAAAAAGGTGGAATTGGATGTACGCTACCTTAACGTAAGTGTAAAAACATACACAGCGTTTCACTTGCCTGAAAGAGAACATTTTCTATTAACATATCTGTTTACTGATCAACAGTCCATCTTAGAAGGTGTCTTACTTGAATTTTTGTTTGGAACTACATTTGATCGACTCTTAAGCCTTGCAGATTCACGTACGGCTCCACAACTTGGCAAGAAATTATAGCCGGTGACTCATTTCCAGCTTTGTCAGAAACTATTAACCATGGGCCCATAGTTCTCTACTCCATAGATGGTAAAATGGAAAAATAAACTGTATTAGGATCAGTCAAATGTAGCAAAAGGTTTTGGCATCGGAAACAAAAAGTCGCGATCTGAAAAAACAAAGAATCCGTGAAGCAGGGAATTCTGGGAAGACACTTTGAGGACAATGAAGGAACTGATCGGGCCGACTCAGCCGAGTCCCTATTAGCACAGAACACACGAAGACCTTTCGCTTCTTTAGAGTCCGTGTTCAGGTCACTTTAGCTTTGTTAAAAAACCAATTCACTCTCAATTGATGCTCTTAACATTTCTTCGTAGAGCTTTTTCCGCTCAGGACGTCCTGAGAATGAGTTTTGCTCTTGTCAACCCTCTGGTCTTTCTGGATAAGATGAATGACAAAGTATATAACTAACTTTTGGTTGGTATGTTTTACGTTTGCGATGAGGGCCGTGTTTTTGTGTCCGACAGGCCGCTCTGAAGAAATATCAGATGGAACACAAGAGTAAAGGAGAGAGTCTGGAGAAGTGCCAGGCTGAGCTGAAGAAGCTGCGCAGGAAGAGCCAAGGCAGCAAAAACCCTTCAAAATACGGAGACAAGGAGATGCAGGTCAGTCAGCGCTCTATCTTCCATTTTAAGGAAATTCTATTGTGATTGTCCAGAACATCATAAGGGTTAGTTCGCCCAAATCTGAAAATGCTGCTTTCATAAACCCTCATTTTGATTTTCATTTTTGGGTGAACTGTTCCTTTAAGAAAAAATTGCAGAAGTTATAATTATATGCTGTTAGTTTGGTAGTATTTCCCCTTGTTTGGAAGGTTTGTGATGTGCTTTGCAGTAGGTGACTCTTACTCAGACTTCCCGCTGAATTGTAATGTCATGGGAATTCTAGTGTCTATAAATAAGTTCTAGAAATCCCACTCCACCTTCCAACACACTTGAGAAAATATGACAAAAGGAAATAGGATGGAAAATGTGAAAATATACAATAATGTGTGATCTCACACTTGAAAGCATTGATGGTGTCATTCGATAGTTTGTCATGGTTTTCCCAAGCATCACGATTAGTGTAGCTTATAATTATGGTTACGGGCCAACCATACCCTTGCAATGGTCCCCTAGCAACCGCTCCTAGAAAACCCTTCCAGAATATCTAAACCTGCATGACTTACTTTCAAAACACAAAAGAAGATATTTTGAAGAATGTTGGCAACTGAACAGCAGCGCCACCCATTCACTTATATTGCACGAACACAACATGGCACAAGACAATGGGTGCCAGTTTCCCACATTCTTCAAAATATAATTTTTGAGTTCTGTGGAGAAATTCACACTCACATATTTTATTAAAAAGGTAATTTTACTCACTGTTACTCTATTCATGTGTTGGCATGGCACTTAGAAAACAAGCTGTGAAGTGGCCAAAAAACCACACATACCCAGGTTTAGTCTGTTTGGCCGAAGTCCTTATTAACAATATTGTGCTTGTTTTGTGTGGGTTTCATTATTCTCAGAGTCCTTGTGCTTTCGTTCACCCAGTCCTTGTTTCACGGGGGTTGAATTGTCGGAGGCCGCTGTTTGTTTTGAACGTCCGCCTCTCATTACCGTCGTCACTAGGTATGAGGTCAGGGGAAGTGGGAGTATTTTTTTGTAGGCTGACCTGCTGTCAGTTCACAATATGAGCGGTAGGTGAGCTCCTCGTAACGGCGTGGGAACAGGCTGTTGTGAAAAATGTGGTGGGCTCTGTTTGCTTCATGGACGCTCTCCACAGGTGTACTGGAGAACAGGAAGAGATGTCGAGTGGCTTGTTAAAGTAGATGGACCATAATAACAGAATGATGTGAATTTCCGGTTCTTGAGTTTCACAGTGAAACAAACATGATAGGTAGTTTGTTATTCTGTACATCTACCTGTAGTCTATTCTTTCTACCTCTAATTGACACTTTAAATGTTTTTTTTTTTGTTGAAAAAATTGTTTTTTAAGCGGTGGTGAGGATGATAGATCTGACACATGCTAACTTATAATAATATTTTACCCAAAAATAACAATTCTGTTGTTTTCAAACCAGTATGATTTTCTTTGTTCTGCAGTTGTTTTGAAGAATGCTGGAAAAGAACAACGTACCTTTTTAATATATTGAAAAACAACAATGCAAGATGTTGTTCGGATACCAACATTTTTCAAAATATCTTCTTCTGTGTCCTGCCTTTTTTCTTATGTAGAACACAAAAGAATATATTTTGAACAATTTTGATGACTGAACAAAAAGTTTTCATGTCTTTGTATGGGCAAAAACAATGCAAGCTGATGTCAACGTTTTTCAAAATATCTTCTTTTGTGTTCTGACTTTGTTTCTTCCACAGAACAAAAAAGAAGATTTTTTGACAAAATTCGATATCCGAACAACACCTTTTCAATTCTATTGTATGGGCAAAAACCGTGCAAGCTTTTGATTGTTTAACAACATTCTTCAAAGTATTTCTTTTTGTGTTCTGACTTTCTTTCTTCTTCAGAACACAAAAGAAGATATTTTGAGGGATGTTGGTAATTGAACAACAGATGTACATATTCCCTTGTTTTGTGTGTTCGGTTACCAATGTTCTTCAAAATATCTTCTTTTTAGTTCTGAAGATGAAACAAGACATCATTTTAAGATGATCTAGCTGGCTGACGGAAATGTTTTGACAATGTCAAAAGAAATGTTTTCATTGTCGGTTGCAACTATATTTTTTATGTTTGAAATTACTATTGTGTATCTTTTTTGTTTGTGATGGAGGGATAGTGAAAATTAAAAACACAAATTAAAAAAACCAAAGGAAGTCTTGGTGTTGTAATAAGTCTGGCTAGTGACATACAGTTCTCTGTGGGCTCAGGGATTTGAAGAGGTTTTCATAAATCGATATGCTGAGCTGGAAGCAGTTTCATCTCAGGCCTCAGATGCTCCCCTAGGATTTTTTGCAGTTTACTAGGTGTGGAAGCTAAGGTTTACCCCAGAGAAATACCATAGTGACATTTTCGGGCTTTGTGAATTCTGGTGCACACGATATCTGTGTTTGTGTGCATCTAAAACCTTTCCCAGACACACCATGTGCATGCCTTTCTTATATGCCCCTCTTTAATGAATGCCATTTTCTGTACTAGGTTATGTCAATTATTCATAGGTGTGAGTGTGAGTGAGTGTGTGTACACGTGGATGAATTTTACATGGTGGTCTCATGGTCCCTGCCGTGCGTCATGCTGAGTGTGACTTTTTTCAGAGACTGCATGAGCAGAATGTTGCGTTTACCCTCCCTTATAAATATATAAAATTGTCAAATGGAAGTTTACTTTTCTAGTGCTTCTCACATTGTTGCAGAAAAAAACAGGATATAGAAAACCAAGTACAATGTTTTGTGTGTAATGTTTCCAAACATCTTTGCGATTACTCGAACTTCAAGTGTGTTTCAGCTCCCTGCAGGATGGATGCCAGTATTTATACCATGACCGATGTAATGCAGTTGATTTCTTTTGTTTCCTAGAGTAGTTGTAATGCACAGAAATGATGCTGAACTGCAATCTTATCCTGCATTCATAATTCAACACATGTTGAAATGAGGGCATGCAAAGGGCAGGCAGATTGATTTGGGCTGGAGCATCATTTATAATTTTTGGTGTATTAGGGTAACTCATGTTACATCATTGTGTGTGTGTGCGTGCGTGCGTGCGTGCGTGCGTGCGTGCGTGCGTGTGTGTGTATTAGTATTTCTCTCGTGTATTTAAGAAGAGGGCCATTGTGCAGTATTGATCTGAATATGATATCTAAACCCGTTCACCCTACCTGATCTATGAGTCACATACCCAACACAACATTGCATGGTTACCAGCTGTGTAAATCAGTAGTTTTTCAAAGAAAGATGGTATTCAAGTGTGGTTTGGTTGTGTATGACCACTTTAACACAAATGTGGTGCTTAACATCGCGCTCTATAAAAAGCCTATCATTACCTGATACACTGGATCATATAGATTTATGTCTGGTGCAACTATGCTTTTAAAACATTCCCATTTCTATACACTTTTTCATGAAAAAAGTTATGTTGAATAGTTTTCTTATTTTATGCTTAGACCAAGCGGCTTAACCAAACTATTTTAAAGGGACTGTTTAAATTTTTTTTCCATATTTTGCCTTAAAGTTGTTCAAACTCAACATAAATATCTAAGGTATATTAACATATTGTTAACTAAACAGTTCTTGGACCCCATTGACCACAATAGTAGTAAAAATTACTTTATCAAGTTTTCTGTTACAAATTTACATAATTTGAAGCATATTTTTCTGTGTTCAACCACACCACACTAAGAAATATAAATAGAGTTGGAACAACTAGAGTAGGCCTGTACGATTTTGACAAAAATCATAATTGTCCATTATTTGCATTGAAATTTCAATTAAAATTAGGTATAATTATGGAAGATATGTTCTTAGAAAAATAACTAAAGGACATTTATCAATTTTACAATGTTTAGTTCACCAATGTATGTCCAACAAAATGGATAAAAATGGGCACAAGTATACAGCTGTAATTATACTGTAAAATTGCTTCACATGTAATTGTAATTGCGATTCGTTTTTAGATTTATTGTGCAGCCGTAAACTAGAGAGTTACTAGTTCATGACAAAATGTTTATTTTTGGATGAACTATCCCTTTAAACCAGTCAAAACTAGGTAATTATATTAAACCAATTCTGTATGGATATTGAAACCAACTAATGCAGAAAATATTTGCTAACTCTTTAAGATAAAGAAAAATGAATTTCTTTAATAGCATGACTGTGATAAGTTGAACACGGGCACTGTTTTATAGGTTTGCAGTTGTATAAGTGTACTCATTGGAACTTGACATTTTGTAAAGCATTTCTGTAAATGTAAAAACTGAACACGTACCTGATGACTCATACAGAGGAGGATTTTTTAATGTGAGCGGAAGAGGGGTCTTGTACCACAGGTCATTAAATACAAAGAATGCATACTGCGGTGGCATACAGCTGTCATTATCCAAAGATTCTTTCATCCATTAGCCCCCCCAAAAATCCTAACCACACTTTCACACTTAGATTCTATTTACTTTACCTTTTTTTTAGATATATTTCCAGCAGAATCTCAGTTGACGGCTTTTTGTAAAATAAATACAAATTACCATCAACCAAACAAACCTTTGGAGACATTTGTTGTTTTATTTATAGAAGTTCTGCAAAGAATTGATTCTAGACATGTTTTCATGTAACCTAAGATATTGTACTGAGTGGTACATGTTCTTTTTTACAATGCTGCAAATCAGATATGCTTACTTTTCAGACCTTCAAATTGATGCTAGAGAGTCATTGGAAGCTCTTTGTGGAAATATTCTGTGTTCAGCTAAATAAGAAAGTTCTTATTCAGATTTAAGGAATTTAATTTCACATGAAGGCATTTTGTACACCAAATTCATCTTACAGACTTAACATCATAAAATGGATCGTTGAACAATTATTTTGAATACCTAGATTATATATCCATACATCACTATGAGCCCATAACACCTTTTACATAATAAGACGACCTTTTCCGACCTTGCTAAAAATAGACCCGCAAACAGCGATCACAGTTTTGTTCATTTACACTTGGCGGGAAGGTTCCAATAAAACTCACTGTGATATCATCACGGGTTGAGTAAACATTGTGTCTGTGTTGTTCACTCCCGGGCCCATTCTGGCAAGGTAAATGTTCATGTTTAAAGATGTTTGGCGGCGGTTTGCTTTCCATTGGGGCAGCAGCGTTAGAATCATTGACAACACCAGATCCAAATCTTTTCATTCTATTCCACTTTCGTGTTGTATATTTTTCTAAATCTTGTTGGAGACTCCAAGTTAAACCAAACAGGCTTGTTGAGTTTCTGAGCTCTGCCTGGACCATTGCATGAATCATTTAGCTCCATTTGCCATCATACAATGTGACAGCGAGCTGTCTTTGCCATCCGAAAATGCGGTTTCTTTATGCATGGCCTCCAGACTGGTGCATGGTTTGTCATTTTTTGTGTCTGCTTCATGCCACCTTCCTGTCCCCAGTACGTCGAGACCATCAGCAGCAAACAAAATGAGCTGGATAACTACATCGCGGAGAACTACAAGACGGCTGTGTCTGAAGAAAGGAGGAGGTATTGCTTCCTCGTGGCACGACAGTGTGCCGTGGCCAAAAGTGGCAGCATCTACCACAATAAGGTAAGAACCCAAGTCATAGAGTGTAGAAAACATTTGGGTTGCAGAAACACTGACTAAGGTTTATGGAATAGATGTGTATGTGGGAAAGAAAACAAGAAATTACGTCTTAAAAGATCCTTAAGATCATTCAGTCTATTAAAATGATTCTATTGATTAGAAAGCCTATTTAGTCAAGGACATCATTGGTAAAGATTTAGATTTTTTTTCTTATTGTCTTTAACTTCATTCATGTAATTGAAATATATTTTCTTGAACACCTTTGTCCAGTAACCTAGAATATCCACAAATTTACTCAGTTGTTTCTGCCCCAAATTCCATTTACTCATGTCATTTTACAGCCATCACATTTATCGCTCATCACGCTTGCTATTGAATGTGCCGCATCTTGAAATGCTCTTATATTGTGTGAAAACCAATCCTTTTTCAAACAACAATGCCGCTTCTTTTTTGTTCAGACTGCTTTACAATCGAATCATTTGCACATACATTTTGGAAGTTTGTGATACAGTAAAGAATTTTGATTTATTTTAAATGGGCAGAAATAGAGCATAGGTTTAGCATTGATGTCTGGTGGAATCACCAACATACTGAGGATCCCCAGTCATTCCTAAATAGGCTGGTTTCTGTCCTATTCTGTGATGCCCACGCTTCAGAGCCGGTGATAGACGGAGTATTGGCAAGAGAAGGGAGGGCCGGCAGAGAGTGGCCCACTTTTACAGGAACAGACTGTTCAGACCATAATCACTATTTGTGTGTAGGAAGACATTTCTCTGCACACTTCAGGATGGAAAAAATATTTCTTCATCTTGTAAAATTGCATTAGAATTTAGACTCTTATGTCTTCATGTGAGAGTGCTGTTTGGCTTTGTGAGAACAGAATAATGTGAAATAAACAGACCGTCTGACAGAGCTTGTCATTGCGGGATGTTCACACAACCTCCCACGCAAGTCACGCGAAGCAACAGTTCATTTTTGCTTTCTTGAGTAAGGTTGGATGGAATAAAGAAAATATAAAGATGTAATCTCACACTTTGAAATAAATGAGATATGTGAGTGATTGGGAGAAATAGATCTCAGGGAATGAATAAGGTACTGTCTCTAGAGATTACATGTACGTGTAAAGACAGTCATTTAGACGCTTTTATCCTAAATGACAGAACACTTAGCTATTCCCCTGTGGAAACCTGGTGTTAAGCGCCACGCTCAAGGGCAAAATGATGATGCTTCATGTTTCACTTCATATGGAGATGAAACCAGTAGGCCTGATGTTTGAGTAATAGCTCTACAAACATAGTGATCAATCACTGTAATTACATTTTTAAAGCATAATTCACATAAAAGCGAACATTAAAATGAACTCAAGTAGAAGGAGATGTTGTCAGGCTCTAAAATAAGATGAACTGTTCAGAAAATAACTTATATCCTTTCTTAACAACAATCGTTTGTACACCAAAAAATACAAACAAACTCTTTAAAATAAGGTTACTTCCTAACATTAGCTAACATGCATTTATTTAACTTTGCTCATACAATTCCAGCATTTTCTAACATATTTAACTATCAAATGTTATAACTGTTAACATAAGTTCATGCAGTGTATTGACTAACGTAGGCTATGATTGATAGATTCCTAAAAAACTCTTTTGCTCATTGTTCATTCATGTTAGTAAATGCATTTACTAATATTATAAAATGCTGTACATAATTATTTAAAATTCTTAAAAATAAAGTACTTAAAAATGTTTTTTAAGTTTTATGTGGTTTTATGTGGTTTAAAAATGGATATTGATATTAATTGTGATATTAATATTTGCCTATATTGTGTAAACATTCAATATAATATTAACATTAGTTGGTGTGGGTATGCACCTAGTTTTTTCCTTGGTTACTATGGTTACTAACTTATATGTGACTGTTAACCACAAAACCAGTCATCATAAGTTGGACATGTCTATTTGTGACAATAGCCTACAATACAATGTATTAGTCAAAATTATTAGTTTTGTATTTATAAATCCTAATTTTACATATAAAAATATTTCTTGTGAACAAAAATGATCTGAAACCCACCTACACACCACACTTACGAACTTCACTTGGTAACTTCGAATATTTGTTTTACTATTTTCAACTTTCATTTATTTCTTGGTTTTTCCCTTGTAAGTTATATGCTGTGATAACAACTTCATCTGGACAATGCTTAAGTCTATTATCTCAATATTTAGATTTCAGATTTTCGATTAGTTACATTTGTGAAGTAAAATATCATAATATCATCAAATCAAAACATTCCATAATCAATCAAAGACTTATCTATTTAGCTATTAGATTAAGCAAACATCACAAAAATTGACTGGTCTTGTGGTTCGGTGTCACACAAACTGTGAACCCCAAATTAAAAATGAAATCTGGTTATAGATATCAAATTTGACTGTAATATCGATATTGCAGAGATATGTTTATTGAGAAGTGTTTTGTCCACAATAAATGTTGCATCGTGTAAAAATCTGATATTGTATATTGTAAAAAGTCCTCTAAAATAGGATACAGTATACTGTATTATTATAAAGGAATCTACAGAATTTTCCATATTATGTTTTACAATTGTTTAACCTGCATTTTACATGTTGCACTTCATTAAATTGGATTTAGCATTAACGGAAATGTCTGTAAAATAAAGAAAAATGTACTAGTAATATTCTGCCAATCCGTTATCTGTTTACAGTGTCCACACTGTTGGCATTCTGTGTGTCTTAACACTTTCAGAACACGATCAAAACAGCGACAGTGTTTTTTCTTCTGTGAACTGAATGAGGTCGTGATGGAGTCGGCAGGCGTTTGGACAGGGAGCTGGGTGATAATTGCTTTTGCTGGATGGTGTGTGGTCGTGACTTAAAAGAAAACTGTTGGGGTCCTTGCTGACCTATGCTGACTGATACAAACAGAGACTGTGGTGGTATTATGACTTTAAAGTGGAGGTGTACCAAACAATATTAAAGGAATGATACTGAGATGTTTTAGTGAGAAAAAACTGCTGGATTTCAAGCATTATATATCTGGAAGATTATTGCCTTATTTACTCCCACAATGCAATTCCAAGATCCTTTGCAGTTGTGTGGAATACAAAAAGTGTCCAAACATGAAGTCACACACCCTGGCATTCCTCATCTCTCTATTGCAGCTTCTCGTAGTTTAGCCAAACTCACTGTCTGTGCACAGGACAAAGTAATGAGGCTATTTCAAGCTTCAGGCTACAGGGAACGGAGGTTGTCATGATGGAAGGGGACGTTTTAGAGCTTCGGGTACCAGATGGTGAGAGGGCATCATTTTACTGTATAAAACTTTATTGCTTTTCCTCCGTCACTCAGTCCATCATTGAAAAGCTTTACCCTGGAACACCAGGAACTAAGGTTTTTCAAACAAAGAGAGTCCATATCTCAGACTGCTTTATTCTCAACGGCATACAGTAGATGGATTTTCTATTCCAGGTGATTCAAACTGAGCATTCAAACTAGTGTTTGTTTGCTTTTAGGGCAGAGAACTGCTGACCCAAAAAATACCTTTGTGGCAACAAGCATGCGCTGACCCAAATAAACTCCCGGAGCGGGCGATGCTTCTGGCCCAGCAGATGGGGGCAATGGGAACCAGTTCCCACCACACCTCCAAATCCACCCTGACAATCTCAGACCCCATCCCCGGGGCAAAGCCGCTTCCAGTGCCACCTGAACTCGCGGCTCTCATGGGGAGCCAACAGGCGGTGAGTGGGACCTGAGTGGGGTCTTTTCATAAGAATCTGCCTGTCATCTAAGCCTCCAATATTCTATTTAAAATAATGGTGCTCTGAAGGTTCTTCACTGCAAAGCCATAGAAGAACCCATTTTGGTTTCACAGAGAACAATTCAGTCAAGGATTCTTTACGGAAAAAATTCAGATTTAACTTCATTAAATCTTTTAAGAACATACAATTTTCAGTGGAAACTATTCAAATAATTGACTAAAAATCAAACAGTTCATTTCTCTAAAACTTACACATTTTTCTACATTTATGTAATGAAAAAAAAACTTTTTTATTTCACAGACATATATCTGTAATATAACATAATATTTATGAGGGATTCTTATAGAATATAAGAGTCAATCAGATTGATTTAACTTACATATACACAAAATGTAAACAGTATATTGATTTATTTTCAAAGGTTTAAAATGTAGAATGTTGAATTTGAAAACACAACAAAAGTGCATTTTTATAATCTGAATGGACTTTTGTGAAACAGAAAAATGTTAAAGGTTTTTTATGGAACCATATAGACAAAAAAACTTCTTCTATGTCATCGTGAAGCACCTTTAAGAGTGTAGGAAGTTGCACAGTGTAGTAAATGCAGAGCAAACACGGGCTCCAAAACAGTCTTTTCTGCTGGAAGTTTTGTAAAAATCAGCTGAAATTATGCGTGTATTTATGTCCTGATGGGATTTGTGGGTCGGTGTAGGAAAGTGGCACAAACATGAAACAAAGTTTTCTTGTCAAGTTCAGTAGAAGCTGCAGTTTTGCTAATGACCACATTGTGATTTGAATTATCCAAAAAGAGAAAGTGTTCACTTTCAATTCTCTTTCGTTTATTATTATAAAAGTAAAATTCATTCCAAATTCATCCAAATGCCAACATGGATGAAAATGAAAAGTTTTAAACACGTAAAAATTGATATCTTGCAGAGGATGATGGGAGCTGATAGTGTCCCTATAGTGAACGGCTCAGGGGTACACGGAGGAGACGACTACCAACGCTGGATGGAGACCAGAACGGTACAGAAACAGTCCCTTGCGACCCACAGACATGGCGCTGAGACCTTCTCCAACACCCTGCCTGTCCGCAAAGTGGCTCCGGTAAAGCCCAAGAACCTTATGGGTAAGAGTCATTATAGCCATTAACTTGTTAACTTTGATGCAAGAAGAAAATATTTAATATTTTGTATAACTGAATATCTTTCAATTGACTAATTCAGATTGAATTCAGAAAAGTAGCTTTACAAGAAGTAAAGAGATGTACCAATACAGAAATTATAAAATGTAGTTATTTTTAATATGTTGTGCATTGCAAAACAGCTAAAATTATTTATAGTGCTATTAAGGGCTGAACATTTAAATTTTTATATATGATGTAAATTAGTAACTTAGTAATTAAGTAATTTAATTAAGTAATTCTTTTTCAAGAAGAGGATTGCAGTAAAAAAATTCTCATTTCATCCAAAAGCACACACTTACTGTTTATTAGTATTTTGTAAAAAAAATAAAATAATTCTAATAAAAAATAAATCAAAACCATGTGTGGCAAAACATTTTAACTATAAGACATTGTGAGTTAGATTCAGATGTTTTTCAAAACTTAGGAACTCTTCATAACTAGATTACTGTTAAGGTCTCATCCTGTCATACAAAGGTTATTTGAAGCTGTCGTCTATATTCATAAATATGTCGTGTGTGTGCACCTGTGTGCCAGCCTGTCTCTCTCTTCTTCCTTCATTCGTCACTGCCTGGACAATAACAGGCCAAACACTTCTGAAATGAAAACAGGGCAGGACGGATGGGAATAGAGAGGACAGCTTTAAAAACGGATAAAAAATAGGTGAAGTTCTCTCTTTCAGGGAAGTATTTTTAAGAAGTTGTGAAACGGAGCTGATATGGTGTTTTGGTGGATTTCCACTGAAATGAAACCCCATAAGTGAATGATTCAGAACACAGGCTGCATTAAAAATAATAACACACCATCCATTAAACCCACTTGGATCCGAATAGGTCCCAGCAGAGCTGAATGTTAAACATCTGCTTTAACTTGGCACTAATTTCAGACCTCTGACCCTTGACTTTAGCAGAGACCCAGACTCTGCCCAGATCCAGCTCAATGGCCGCAGGTCTAGAGAAAAACGGCAGGACGAGAGTTCAGGCTCTCTTTTCCCACGCCGCGGGAGACAACAGCACCCTTCTCAGCTTCACGGAGGGAGACATCATTACACTGTTGGTACCTGAAGCACGAGATGGCTGGCATTATGGCGAGAATGAGAAAAACAGAATGTAAGTACATACGGTCACAATTAAATCATTGCTGTTTTGAATGAGCAATCTAAAACCCACCCTAGCAACCAACATCGTGGGAGTCACCTAGCATCCACTCAAAGTGGTTTTCTCTCCCAAAATCTTGTTCCATCTTACTTTTAAAGTGCTTGAAATATACATTCTAAAGTAAGCTTTGTAAACAGCACAAAAGAAACAGTTTTACTAACTTAATAAATCTTTTAAAAACATTAAATATGATTTTTCTCAGCAGGACATATAAAAAGAATGCATTTAAAAATGTCTAAGTACATTTGTCTAAAATGTACAAATATTATCGAAGTAATGAAAAAGTATTTATTTAACAAAATGTGTTTGTAATATAGACCTAATATGTTTGGTTCATTCTAATAGAAATATTTGAGTAAATCAGATGTACATATTTTTTACAAACGCACAACATTTCGAATTTCTAAGCTTTTAAATGTTACTCATTTTTTGTGAAAATTGTTTCACGAATAATCGCAGTAACATTTTTAAAGTGTATGCTTTAATTCCCATCAAATATGATGTGTTCCAGGAGAGGCTGGTTCCCGTTCTCCTACACCCGTGTGATACCAGAACCAGACACCAATAAACTCCACGTCAGGTGAGTCTGAATATTTTCCAAAGGCCCTTCAAAGCCTAATGACATTTCTTTTTATCCTGGCACAGCCGATGATGTATAGTCATGAGCTCAGTAGCTAGAAAACGCAGGATCTAAGTGTAATTTGCATGAATATGTATGTGTAGTTTGCAGCAGAGTCGGAGCAGCAGCACAGGAAATCTCTTAGAGCGAGAGATGGCTTTACCCACACCTGACTATGGCATGCCCACCCGCTTCCACACACAGCAGCAGAGCACACAACACAGCCGACAGAGACCCTACAGCGTGACAATGCCTGGTTTCTCACAGGTAAACATACACCCACCAGTAAAAACAAAAAATACACACAATGCAGCTTTTTTATGCCACTGTAAGCAGATTAGATTTAGTGAACTTACATTCACCTTTCAGATTTGGAGAAGCATGAGCTCTAGATAACCACACAGAAAGCATTTCATGACATCATCCTGAACTAGGATCAGTGTGTGTGTGTGTGTGTGTGTGTGTGTGTGTGTGTGTGTGTGTGTGTGTGTGTGTGTGTGTGTGTGTGTGTGTGTGTGTGTGTGTGTGTGTGTGTGTGTGTGTGTGTGTGTGTGAGAGTGTGTGTATTTTAGTGCCAAGACTAAAAAAGGACCTTTATGGTAGATTCAATTTCCTTTTAAGATGCCACTCTAAGACACGACAGCAATACAGATCTGGGAAGAAGCAAAACTAGAATTTTGACATTATACATTTAAATGTCTAGCAGATTACAGATTCTGTACATCAGAATCTGACACTGTGGCATATTTTGTTATGTAATGAATGTATATATAAATGCAGCTCTTATCAAAACTTCATGACTCCTAGTGCGTAAAAGTTAATTATTTAAAATGTTATTCTTGTACGACAACATACTTTGTGTTTGTCTCAGTCTCTAAGATTCATCATTATTATAAAAGCTCTTGTTTAATATGCACTCCATGACCCTTTGTTGTGTGCTATGACAATAGAAATACAGTTGTGTTAGTGTTGTGCTACTGTCATCTGGTGGCCATGTGAAACTAAAATATTTATTTCCATTACAGCAAGGATTGGAGGATTATGAATCCCGATTCCAAACCAGGTGAGGTGTCAATTCACAAATGATTTGCTCCAGAACACTGACACAATATTGAAAATGACATGTGTGTAATTTTTATTGTGTTCATTTTTTTAAATTGTCCTCTTTTCTTTAAATTTAATGTGGCTCATACATAATCTGAATCATGGCAAATTTGGCAAGCAAAAGTCTCCTTTGCTTGACCTGCAGATGGATCAGACGAACATAGCAGATGTTTCTGAAGGTCTAGCCCAAACGTAAGGCGGGCAGGTGACCACACGGGCCACCTAAACCCATGTTGAACAAAACCTCCCAGATTGTTTAAATGGGTTTCATAAACCTTGCAAACAATATTATGGTCAAGCATCGACTATCCTGGATATTTCCCATAGATGAGAGACACTTTCGGTAAAACAAGATGTTATTATTATGGCACCTTTCAAATATTACGATCAGAGAAAAGAAAGTGTGAAATCAACAGAACAAATTGTGTTGGTCATCTATGGGAATGCAAGATTTCCCAGTCTTTTTTCCAAATTTCAAAGCATCACTAAATGTAAAGCAGATAAAAGTTTTTTTATATACAATATAAGTTTACATTTCATTTTGCTTTGGCTCTACATTTGTTTGTGTAAGTCTTCTAGTGTCTGTTGTTTTATGTCAAACTTTAGTCTAATGCTAAAATCAGATTTCCCCCTTCTACCCCAATTCTTTCAAAAGCTTTTGTATATCATATAGAAACAACCATGAAGATTTCCCTCCCATGATGTATTTGAAGTGATGGGCTTCATTTTCACAACACAAGTGTTCACAGTTAATCCCTAAAACACTATTAAAAGGATAAAATCATTGGGTATTCTTCATTTTCTAATTATAGTAGACAATGTTTATTACAATCCCATGCCATTGTATTGCTTGCCTCTGTTTCGGAAATTCGAACGTCTTGCAGAAAATGCAGCCCAACATATTTTTAAGGTGCAGAGAGAAATTAGTATTAGCTGTAATAGAAAGGAAACAGTCCACCCAAAAAAATACAAATACGCACATAAATCTCAGTTCCAGATGTCCATCATAGTTGCTTTGAAAGGAAATAGTTCTGTATCATATTTTTATTCTGAAAGATCCGGCATATTTTCTCCCTAAAAAATACTTTTCCAACTAAGTCATCCATGATCGGAATGACATGACATTATAATTTGGCTGAACTGTTTCTTTCACATTAGTGCTTTGTGCTCCCTGTGCTTCGATGTGTCTGTGTCCAAACCCAACCTGGCAGCTTCTCCCTCTCTTTGTTCCACAGTGCGGAGGGCAAATTGATATCTACAGTGTGAGAGGACAGACAGACACACAGACAGACAGACAGCATCATCCCACACCACCCTGTCTTGCTTTAAATCTCAACAATCCACCCCACGCTCACTCCACCCTCACAGGAAGAGGATACAGTCCATCAACCCCTCCCTCCTTCTCCATAATCCCTCATTTTATCCCAGTTGGAAGCAGCTGGGTGATCATGACAGATACTAACTTCAATATTCCACGTTGACCTTCCGCAGTATCCTCGCTCTAATGAGCTCACTGTGTAAATGGAATTCTGTATGCGGATGAATCGTCCACAGGTTCTCCGGCCTGTCTTTCATGCATGTACAGAAACATGTCAGCTTTGTAAAATCTAAATGCATCACTTCTGCCATCCCGATGATATCGGCGTTGTAATGAGTTTACATCTGTTGTTGTAATATTATCCAGGGTTTGATCAAGTATAAAAACATGTGAATACTAAAACCAAGTCGAGAAAAATTCTGATCCATATTTTGATCGGTGAGTAGATTCAAATGGAATTACGATGCTTTTTAATGAATTTGATGTCATTATATGCACCTTTAATGTTTATTTGATTTTTCCTTGAGGTGAAGAGTGCTCCATGATCTCATTATGTATCATGTGGAGCGTTTTCAATAAAGGATTTTGTTTTAAATGTGTCAAGTCTTGATCAGGATGATGTCAGCCACGGGAATTCTGAGACACTGTTTTCATTCAGATGTACAGTAAAAATTTGACCTTCACTGTGTGTGAAGACTGTTATGTGTTGCCTTATTGACACTAACTAAACTAAAGCAAACCTTCTGGTTTGGATGGAAAAGGATTTTCCCAAAGTGATGTATGGGGCATGTTTCATGCATGAAAGAAAGATAAATGGGATGTACAGTACATATCCATGTCATGCCATTACACAGTGATTTTCTTAAATGTGACACCCTCACAAAGAAATACATCAATTGTATTCTAGTTTATGGTTGCTAAGCAACGCCATTAACTAGCTATATTATATTATATAATTTTTTTGGTTTGCAAGTTTACTGATAATGCGAACTATCTGGACAAATTCATTTGTTTCTGTCCAGATGATGTAGCGATATATCTTTTATCCCGCATATAAGACGATGATTTTTTTGGGGAAATAGTTGGAAAAATGGAATCGTCGTTGAACTTTGAATAAAAGTTGCTGCCAAATATGTTTAAAATATATTTGATCATAAAGGATTTTAAGCTGCAATCTTGGAAAAATTCTAACAACAGTCATAGAAAAGAATCAAGTCTACTTGTACCTGTTAGGCAGATTGTAAGATTTGACTTCCGTGTTAAAGTAATGTTGGTAGGCTGCGTGGTTTTAAATTTTATTGTTATACTAACATGTGCTATCAAGTGATTGTAAAAGGAGATTTTACTAGCTTTTATCATAATTTATTAGCAAGATTATGTGCCATATGAGAGTTTAAGTTAACTGAGTTTCAGTTAAAGGCATTTTCTTTATACAAGACAGCATTTAGTCTTCAAAATGTTTTTTCCGAAAACAACACCTTAAGGGGGGCGGGGGTCGTCTTATACCCGGGACAAAATGTTAAATCAACTTTAAACTCTGTTTGAGCCAGTGCCTTGCACATAGCAAATGTTATTTGTACTGCACCACACATTTTTTAAGAACTATTTAATTAGAAAAATGCAGTTTACTGATTTATATATTTTTTGCATTTCTTAAAAACGTGTACAAATCAGCAAAAATCTTATCTGATAAAAATTTGATAAAGATCAACACAAACTCATCTGCACACATGCACACCACTTGTGTAATATAGAGATGAAATCTTGTAATGAAAAGGAAATAATTAAAGGCTTTGAAATTGCCTTCAATAAACACACAATGCTCATAATTATGCCATAAAGAGGTGATAATGTTTCTCTGGTGTGATATAAATACTGCGTTGCTTGTCTCTTAGTCACTCAACAGGAATTGTGTAACAGTCCCTGATTTTTTCCCTATTATACCTGAAAAGATAACACATCATTATGAAGCACAATTGAACAATACAGTACACACTTTCAGTATTAACACACATGTGTTAATGCACACTCTTTGTATGGTCTTTTTTATACTTTGACAATATTTGGAAAAACTAATTTAAAAACAAAAGATGTGATTATTCATTTGAAGAGTTTTTGCTTTTTCTTTTAAACCAGACATGCTCAACTCATTGTGTCTGTCTATCCTCAGGCTGTATAAGTTTTTGTAATTTGCTTTTAGTTTGTCTTCATGTGTAACTAAACCAACATCTTGCTTTAGCCTTGCCAACATTCTCCATCTCTGTTTTGATGAATTTAGAGACAAAAGCAGTAAGATGTCAAGGACTGGAAGCCATTGCCAGTGTTTCTTCTTTCTACACTAGAGTAAAGCCGGCCACGCTCACTGAACCATGGGTAGAAATCTCCACCTTTCTGTTGTTGTCTTTTTCTTCGGAATGCCCATTTATATTGTAAAGAGAAGGAAGTACAATGTACAGAAACTATGTACTCCATTATGCATGTGTTTTGGGACACCAAAACAGTGTCATGTTTCTTAATGGCCATGTATGGTGACTTTCTACTCTTGAAGAGATGAATAAAAGATTCTCCAGATGACAACAGTGTCTCAGTTTTTAAACTTTTTATTTTGTAACATTCCCTTTTTATAATAACGAGCATTTGGCATTATGCCATCCACAGAATCAGTTTGTGAGTTTAAATAATTTGTCTCTGAATTGATCTGGTATGTTCAGCTGCTTTTCTTCTAACTCAGTGGTTCTCAAACTATTTGGTTATATGGCCCTATTATGATGTCTTATCAACTAAAACTCAACATTTTTATGAACCTAAAAACATATTGATATATTCTAATTTAATCTAATCAAATTGTGGTTTTTGGTCTAAATTTCTTATGTGTGATTGCATATGATATATTTCTGTATTATACAAAATGCCTCTAAATCTAGGGCCCTTGGATCCATCTTGTGGCTCATCAAGGGGCCACGGCTCACAGTTTGAGAACCACTGTTCTAACCATCTTAATGTACCGCTTGAGTTGTTAGAAATCTTTAGAAAGTATGACTGTAAGATATACATCTCTATTGCTTCCCCCATATATAATTTCTGTCATTAAATACTCATCCTCAAATTTAGATCTTTATACATTTCTGTATTCTTTCAAAAACAAAGAAAGATATTTAGAAGAATGTAACAGTAGCAACAAAAATATCTGGGGCACCATTGACCGCAATTGTATCATGTTTTTTTGTGTGGACCATCCCTTTAATGGAATTTCTAAACGTTTAAGACATTTATAAAAGTAATCAATATTTTTGCAAACAATACAACTGCGTATTGCAAACATCGTAACACACATTTATGCTTGACCACACACTTTTGATTTTCATGTCATGTATAAGCCATTATTTTTAGCATCTCTTTATTGATTCATTATTTTATTACATTGCCAAAGTATTAAACTAGCAGATCATTTTAGCATGCTGGCAAACACAAATGTCATTTGATTCACATATTTACAATATTGGAAATAGTCAAGATTAACTGGGGTGACTTATTTTGTGAACATTATTTTTTTTTATCATAGATACAAGAAAGCCACTTTTAATGTATGAATAGTGCGTTGCGTTTGGAGCTCATTTCATAGATTAAAAAGGAAATCTTGTATTTTGAGGTGGAACATCGTCCCTACATTTCCAGCCCTGAATAATTTAAATGTAATGGCTTAATCTTTCAAAAAGTGTTTTCTGATGTTTGAACAAGTATGTTATTATTATTACTATTATAATTATTATTATTTTTCAAATATACACCATAGTAGTCAGATATAATGTTTGTTATTTCATTTAAAAAGTTAACCTCTAGTGTTAAGCAGTACATTACTTTATTTAAAAAAAAAGCAATAGTGATCCCAAACCTAACTTTCAAAGCACTTAAATTACTAAAACATATTGTATGAATGAGATACCACAAATTCTCACAACTTTGTTACTTTAAAGAATAGTAAAGAAGTGATCAATTTAATAGCATTCTCAGCTTACAGGTTTCTCAGATCCTGCATCATGAATCCAGATTTTGCAACATTTCTAAATAATAAAACATCACATCATTGTTCATTTTCTGCACAAATGTGTAATTTTGTTATGTTGAATAGACTGCTTTGATCTGCCTTAAGTATTCCCAGCTGGTACTTTTTTTAATCTGCAACACAAAACCAAATGTGAACAAATGAATATTGATGTCACAACAAGACTGTTTTCAAAGAACATGCACATAAAAAGAAGAATACTTTTTATAATTTTGTGTATAAGTTTATGTTATAGTTATAAAACATTTTAAGATATAAGGTTAAACTCCAGTCTGTTTTTACTCTTTCAGTGCTGCTCCTGAATTTGAACGTTTTTGAGTGAGTAAATCACACTTACCATCCTATTTTATTATGTAGTTGACCTTTTTTTTAAGGGGGAATAAAGAGTACAGTATATTTATAAATGCATTTACAGAGAATGTTATACATACATGCATTTATACAATTTGTAGCTATACACAGACAACTAGTTGATGTAGGAACTTTTAGGAATTTATTGTGGGCAGTATCTGGCCTTCCCGAAAAATAAATTCCAGCCTTGAAGAAACCCACTAACCAATTTGCATGCTGCCTTTCATATTTAAAATATTCATAAATAGAAATTATCTATAAATACTGTAATGCAGAGGCCCCAAATAGATTTTGGATATGGAACAGTATAGACACTTTCTAGGTCTTAAACTTTTTACTAGTAAAGGAAAATAAAATACATTTACTCAGAAAGACTTAGGACCGCTTTGCTCTATTAGTTTGATAGCCTGCAAACACTTTAAATATCAAGTGTGACTTAAGTGTCCATGCTTTTTGGGACCACTGTATATTACAGATAGTAAAAGCTTTGTAGGAGTCCACTGCATTATAAATTGAGGATTGATACAATGTGATCATTTCAGACCTGACCAAACTTTTGCAGTTTGCATGTAACAGAATTCCAATGCGTGTATAAGCACATCTGATCTGTTCATAGCATGCATGATATGTTTTCATTATTTGTACCATAAAGCCATATGTGATAGTCTTTCAAACAAAATGAGTCAGTGTTATGGTTGTGTTTTAGAGGAAGGACCCTCACCGTTTTACCACGTTTGCACTTGCACCTCACCAAAGACTCAACAGTTCGACCTGTGAGCTGAAACACAAACTCATCATTACTGAAGACCTCAGATCTTCACTTCTTCTGTAGGAATTCTCATTCTTCTGTTGTGAACAGGTGGACTTCATATGCATTCAAATTGTTAACATTGCAGTATTATTATTGCTGAAGATCGTCCTCATTGTTATTGGCTGAAAGAAACCAGACACTAGACCCTCTTAATTTAATTAGTTTTGTGCAGCTCTACTATACAGGTGGTGTAAATAAATTAGGAATAATTAAGCATTATGTTAATATCATGTACAGTATAAATATCCTTTTTATGATGCATTAAGGTTGTGTTCACTTTGAAAAATGCTTTGGCCTCTTTTAAATCATAATTTCAGGCTTTTCATTTTGGATTGGGAAATGTACCTTGTAATTAAGAAATTAAGATGTAAAATTATAATTTATCTTATAGAGCTTGCAATCATTCTGGTGCTTTGTAATCTAAATTCTTCTTTAAACTACATGAATTTGAGTTAAACCGTCTTAGAAAGTATGGATTTTGGGTCTTTGATATGTTTGACATGCTGTTGTCTATGTTGTCAAATGAAAGAATACGTGAAAAAAATTAACCAACTACTTGTAACAAATTTTTAAACTTTTTAACATGAACCTGAGATCAAGTATTGTTGTAGTTGTAGTTTCTTTTAGCATTAAGCTTTTTCTTGAGTTTGGGCCTGGAGTCTATACATCTAGATCCAAAATACTGCAGACACTTTAATAAAACATCTTTATCATGTTTATAGGATTGTGATTTTTTTTAATTATCTTGCTATAGATATTAAATTTATAACCACATGTACTTTGATCTATTTAACTGTAAAGTGATAATTAATTTGTTGTAAGTTGTATATTACAATAACCGAATAAATGAAGGAGAGACGCCTATCAAACAAGAGAAAACTGTTAAACAGAATTGTTTATTGTTCTCACTAAGGTTGTGACACAATTGAGAAACAGACTTACAATCCCTCTCGCTTATTATACTGCAATTCCAAATCATCATACAGCCAGATTCCTCCAGATATACCCAGGAAGAATCAGTTACTCTCTGCCTACAACATACAGTATATGAGACGCTCTACCAGCCTTTATTCCACATTACATCATAAATATCTTTGGCAGACAACACATTTCCCTCCTGAGTATCCAATTGATCTTTCAGTAGTTTAAAATGGTTTAATCCAATACAAAAATATTACAGACCGTTGTCTAGTTCAATCTAGGCTAGACGATTACATATAATAAAGCCTAAACAGGCAAACAAACATGGAACATATTCAGGAGTACTTAAAGAAGACTTCTGCTCGGCCGACCGGCTTCCAGGCTTAGGGTCAGGCGCACAGAAAAGTGCAGGTATCTTTGAATTCCTTAACGTAGTACTGTACACTGTTCTCGGTTTCATCTGTGAGTGTGTTTTCTACGATCTCCAGATGTGGCAACGTTGTTTCCATAGTCATATCCAAGTCCATAATGTTCAAAATATTCAATTGTTCCTATTGAGTCCAACAAATGGTCCAGCGTTGAGTAAGCATTGCAATGATAAGTTTTCTTTAACATTCAGAAAATATAAAAAAGTGTCTTGAATAAATATCACTCTTAAAACAAGACGCGTTAAACACCCTGATCATATCACAAGTCCGCTTTAACCATCTTAAGACAGTAGGCATGTACAGCATCATTTTGAGAAGTACATCATACACAAACCATGAACTGCCCCATAATGCAAATACTTATTTTCAAATTTTCAAGTAATGTTTTTTTATGTATTTAAGAAGTAAAATGTTGATTTTCTATTACTAATTGAAGGGCAAGACTTTCATATTTTTAGAGATAATATTTTTTCCATTCCATAGGTTAGCTGCTTTTATTGTTTTAACTCAGCTGGACATGATATTTGACATATTTGCTCCGAACAGAGAAATAACTGTTGCAAAAAAAACCTAAAAACATATATTACGCAGTTCAGTGCTTCAACCAAAAAAAATCTTAAAATTGATTTCAGATTGACACATCAACATAACACTATGCTACTCTATAGGTAGGTGACAAACACAAGGCAGCCATGTGTGATAAACGTATTTTAGTCATGTAAAAACAGAGTGAAAAATCCTCTGTTTTAACAATCCTTTCTTCTAGAATGACACGACTGCATTGCTACTTCACAGTAAAAGTTGTCGCAATTCGGTCATCTTTTGTTCTTGTTGTGATGCAGCTATACACTTTGTGTCTAACACTTTCCAAATATCTAATTTTTCACTTGTAAACAGTCACAGTCGACTTCCAGTAGCTCAAGATCCATCCAAACTTCCATTTAAAATGTTCATTTTAAGACAGAATGCGTTTGATCTGTCTTTGTTGGGGTTGTTTTCCGATCTAAAGAGTTTGTTGATGTCTTTAAGAGAATCCAAACACTGTTTGTGAGCAGATCCAACCTTTTACACTTTGTTCTCCCCATTCAATAATAAGTCTGTGGGTGCAGCTCTCTGGTAGTATGATGTTCTACTCCTTTTCCCCATCTTCATTGCTCCCTTTAACACACACAAAAAAAATAAAAATTATTTTACTAATAAATATTTTCAAACATCGTATACTCTAGCTTGCATGTACAGTTAATTAGAGTAGACTTTAAAATAAAACTTTAAACTAGTTTCTGACCTCCGGCAGAATCCATATCTGAATCTGAGACATGTGTGATGGAGAAACGGGACACATTGGATGGAGAGACTGTGAAACGGGAGACCTGACCCACAGGTTTACTGCTACTGGAAGGCAGGCTTGGCTTTGGGGATACATGTGGTGGAGACCCCTCGGATGATGTGGGGAGGGGCAACAAGGAGAAATCATCTTCCCATTCCAATCCTGCACCTGAAAAGATGGCAGAGTGAATAGTAATATTTAAGATACAAACAAAACAAATGGACCCTTGAAGAAGACTCTTACTTTCTTCTGAGATGTTGCCATCAGAAGAATCATCAGAGACATTGACTTTCTCCTGCTGGTTTGTCAATTTGCTCTTTGTACCCGCTTTGCTTGACTCTCCACCAAGAGGAAAGCTGTGATCTACCAGTTCTCTGGTGGGACTTTCCTAAAAAATTTACTCAAATATGAATAAGCCCAAAGACTAAAATGAAATGAAACAGTTCAATGATGACAATTTTTACCTGGTCAAACAGATAAACAGTGACGTCATCAAAGAAGGACACAACTTTCTTTTTGGTCTCCATTTCATCACACAGGGAATCATTTGTCAGAATTGGCATCTTTAGTAGACTTCGGAGTTTGTGTGCATCACTGCAGTCGCTAACAATAATAGGTACAGGTAACATCTCATCTTCACTTTCTTCACTTTGCTCCTGAATGCTGTATGTGCGCAGCTCCTCATCAGATTCATCACTGTCCTCAGAGTCACATTCTTCCTCATCTGCCTCATCTCCATCTGTGGTAGATGCCCGTCCTTCTAACGGAGGGGGAGGAGAGTAGGAACGTGAGGAACTTCTTTTACGTCCACCGTCATCAGAATCTTTAATTGTAGATTCTGGCTTTTCTTGTATTGTAGAATGAAATTCATGGTCGCTTTCCTCAAATACTTCAACCTCCTTTTTTGTTTCTTTAACTGGGCTCTCCAGTTCTTCTTTGGACATAATGTTAGAGATCACATAATTGTTCTTCTGTTCAGAAATAAGGACTTCTGGAATGGACTTGGTGATGTACTGGGTTGTGTTTGCAATATCTTCATCAGAGCTTGATGGGTCAAAGGAAATTTCCTCAATCTCTTTACAAGGTTCCTCTTCTTTTACACTAGGACCAAGAGAGACATTTAAATCAAATATTTGAGTTTCTGTTGGTTCAATTTCAGCAGAATGGTCTGATTCTATCCCAAGGTCTTCATGATCATGATCTTTTTCAGCTGAAACTTCACCACTTTTATCTGCATGTGTGGAGGTTACATCTTCAAGTTGTTCAAAAGTTTCATCATTCTCCTTTGTAGCCGGCAAGAGAATTTCATCGACATTGGTATTCTCTTGAGGAAGCAACTCCTCTTTATTTATAACCTCCTTTGATTCATCTATGTGATCTTGAAGTTCATTTATGTCTTCTTCGCTCTCTTTATCTTTTCCGGCATCATAATCAGAGAAGTAGGCTGAATCTCTGTACGGAGTTTTATCACTCAGTGCTTTTAGCTCCCCGTCGCTGCTCTCAGATGTAGTCAAGGAAATTGCAATATCAACATTTGTTATCTCTTCCACCTCTTCACTTTCAATGTCCTGTTCTTTGCTGACAAATGCAGTCCCAGATGTTACCTTAACCGTTAACGCTTTGGAATCTTCATGAGGTTCCTTTAAGACAAACTCTGGAGATTCATTGTTTTCTGTGTCATAGCCACTGTCGACTGTTTTAGGAGAGCTTGATGGATGAAGCAAGGCAGGACTGAGTGTCTCACTGGAACAAGCTGTAGATGGTATGTCAATGGAGTCCATTGAGTCTGGGGTACCGACCTGCTTTTGTAATGACTTGAATGTTGGATTAGTGTAGTCAACGGTTTCCACTTCTACTGTGAAGTCACCAAAAATCCCTGAGGTTACGTCTGTGATGTCATCATCGCTACAGTCATCAATCTCCACCAAGCTGATACTAGAGCGTCCATGGTCTACGCCACTGTCAACTGTTTTGCTCAACTCAGATTTGGGTTCTAAACTGGGTAATTCAGCTGAGGTTTTCTCCAAGGGTGGTGTGACGGTAGCAGTGGCAGTTATAGGGTCTACTGAAACTATGTCTTGATGCAATGCTTTTTCATGTTTGGAGATGGCACCTGCAACTGAAATATCCACATATTTTTCAGAGATTTCAAATTGCTTTACACCATCCCTTGATGACTCTATTTTGGAGACTATATGTCCAGCAGATAAAGGTGCTTGGGCTAGATGTTGATCATTTTTGGCCAGTCCAATGTTTTTCCCTGGAACACAGTCAATCATAAAGCAGTTTCTCACAAGTGCTCCTGTTAAAGGGTCCACAAAATGTGAACTGCTCAAGGCCTGACAGCATGGCACAGGATATACCTCAGCTTCTCTGGGTTCATGGCACATATGTAGATAGGAGCTGCACTCTGGTGAAGGGTTTGAAGCTATGTGTCTTCCATGAACCAAACAAGTGTTACTCTTAACAGTTGCCTCCAGGTAGTCAACCGGTTTAGCCATATGGTAAGGCAGACTCTGCTCTTCTGGCCAGGTATCTTCAACATCTGTCATTGGCATTGTGTAGTGGAAGTCTGCGTAAGATTCTTGCACACAAGAGGCTTGCCTCTGACACACCCTTGTGTTTTTAACTGGTTTACTGGCAGACCAACTCCTTCCTCGCATCTCTACAAATATGTCTTCTTCTTCTGATTCACTGTCATCTCTTCCTACAAATATTGCTCCACCTGATGCCATGTCAATACAAACTGAGTGGTTGCCTGGCATTGTCTTCCTTAAAGAACCCATCATATCATAATATCCTCCAGTAACATTTTTTCCTATGATGGCACCTTGGACACTCTCCAAGTAAGGATCAGCATAGTCTTGTGGAGGACTGCCAACTGATGGGGATACCCCTAAGGGGTCCTCTAGTTCTCCAAGAGCCTGCCTTAAGCTTCGTGACCCCCAGCTCTCTTGCGGAGGTTCTACAGCGTCTCCTATTAGGTAGTGGTTCATTATGTTGGGCGGTGAGGGTTCATAATAGTACCCTCCATCTCTATCTTTGTAAGAGACATAATGACCAGACTCCCATGGCCTGAGAGGGCTACCATTGCCTAAGAGAGGTTCCATGGTTAGAGACATAGCAGGACTGGCATCTGAATCATAGGCACTGCATTTATGAACATCTGCTGACCAATAGATATCTGGCTTAGTTTCAGAGGGACAGATAATACACTCCCCTGAGTCCCCACTACCTGTTAAAAAACTTCCATTGCTGCCAAATTCTGGACTGTAAGCACACATGGTGAAATTCATATCAATATTGCTTTGTGCGGGTTCCTCGATGCGGATGTAGTACTCATTACTCACTGATGGACTGTGAGCACTTAGGACTGGTACCACAACAGGGGTCTGCAGTTGCTTAGGGTCGTAGTACGAAGGTGAAACACCCAGGGCCATTCCGTCAACAGCACAGCCTCCAACTATTCCCCCAGGAGGGTAAAAAACCTCCTGACAATGAGGATTGCCTTGACCCAAAGTGCCAGTGGTAGATGAGGAATGGTAGTGCTGTTCAGCTCTAGCTTGTTCCCACTTGTACTCAAAGTTGAGGCCATGGCTAGTTTCAGTAACTGTAAGGATGTCATCTCCAGATTCAGAGTGGTAACCATCTCCAGTGGGGAACTGCTCCAGGAGGGGAAATGAGGAATTGGTGGATGATATGGGCATATCAATGGCAAATGCACCTGCTCCATGTATATTAGCATGGCTTGTGTTTGGTCTCATAGAGTTCCAGCGTCTTTCAAAGTCCTCCTCTGCCTCGCTAGCACCTTTGGCACATAGATAGCTAAGCAGCAGATGAACTTCTTCTGCAGTAGGCCTCTGGTCCGGCTGAAGCCAACAGAACTGCATGACTTCATACCTGAAGAGAATTAAAATAATGTTAGGTAATGCCACTAAAGGGATGAGTGAATTGTAACTGTACAGGCATGAAATGAGTATTAAGAACAACATTAAGTTTGTAAAGACACCCACCAGCGGTCAGCGAGAGGGTACTTAAGGAGAGGTTTGGGTAGCTTTAATTGTTGATCCTTCACAGCATAGCTGAGAACCTGTCTGTCTGAATAATGACGGTATGGCTGATTTCCCAACTCAAAGAGCTCCCAGATGGTTACTCCAAGTGACCTTAAGAATAAAGATAACACGTTTTCTAGCAGTTGTAAAGTATGTTGTCATAAATAAATAGCACAGTACTGACCAGATGTTGCTTTCCTTCGTTTGGTCCACAACCAAAAGGTTACCATGAACCTCATCCACCAGCTCAGGGGCTATCCAGCGTAAAGGAATCCAAGTATGATCTGATGTCACAAAGTAGTCATCCTGAAAAATATTTCCACAATGTTGCATTTAATACTGGGAAATCATATTTAATGTTAAATAGTGAATATCAAATTAGAAACAATTTAGAAAACGGTTGAATGCATTCAATTTTGTATAAGGCTTATATTTTATTCTTTACGTAGATTCCTGTAGTAAAATAAATGAGTGTACATACTTTGTATTTGTTTTGTGATAGTCCATAGTCTCCGATCTTGACCTTTATGTCTGATGTTAGTAGGCAATTTCTTAAAGCCAAATCACTGAGAAAAAAGAAGCACCATGAATATAGGGTTTCTGCAAACTGATGTTTAATATCAAATAAGACTGGAATTGGTAGCTCAATAACCTAGAATTTTAACTCTAAAACTCAAAAAATAAGGTCACAAAATAGAATTGAAATCTCAAACTTTTGAGTGTTAGGAAACTTTAATACATTCTCTCACACGGGTTTCTATACTGTAAAGTACCATTGCAAGACGATGTTGAAGTTGCTTGGAGCTGTGTGTGGTAACCTCCGGCAACAAAATCACTGATGCTGGAGTGGAGTATGCACACTCAGGCAGCATCAGGAGATTGTTGCAGGAAGAAACCCTGAAGATATTATGGATTGGCACATTGGTTTTCCTGTTAAATATTAATCATGTTTGAGTTTCCAGGCAAGCTGGCAAGATCTTGTTATATACAATATTTACAATATATCATGATATACAGTTATTTTTTTAATTAATAGTATTGATGTACAAATATCTTAAGCATGAAATAATTGCTTTTAAGATTTTTCCTTTTTGGTATAATTTACTTATTATTTTTCATTTTCATTTGTCTCTATTTCTATAATCATTTGAAACAATTTGGAAGTATGAAAAGCTCTATGGAAATAAATATGGCCTTCCATTTCAGCAGAAAAGAAGAGCTCCCACCTGTGGTTGAAGTTGTTCTTGTGAAGGTGCAATACGCCGGAGGTGATCTCACACGCCATTCTCTGAAGCAGTAAAGGGTCAGGGGTCATGGAGTCTGTTGCCCTGCAACTGCGCAAGTAGCCTTTAACATCACCCTGGTGCCATGGAAAAACATTCAGATGTTAGGCAGTTGTCACAGATGACAGCTTGACATTTCTCTGGCCAACACAAGGGGGAGATACATTACAAAATATCTTCAGAGAATTCTGGGTCAAAAGATCCACTCTCTGTCCAATGAATAATGATTGAGAGGTCTGATAATAATGATGTATTATGATATTCATTTTGGGACACAGACTCACAAATATTCAACATAACACAACATTTTGGACTAACCAGAGGGCAGAACTCCATGACCAATAAATATGGCGTGACTTCTGTACACTGGGCGAGGCATTGCACTAGAGCCGGATGCTGCAGAGACCTGGAGAGAGTATTTCAGCCTCATCATCACTTCAATCCAATGACTGTATATTCATTTTTATCATATTCTTTGAAGCTGAAGCGCATCATTGCAGTGATTTAATGCTCATGCTATTGGTTATGTAAGCAAATTAACAGACAAATGAAAAATACAGAAAAGCAGACTTATATTTTTCTTGGCATGTTAACTTCATAGTTCACCCAAAATGAAGAAATGTCAATACTAGTAGAGAAAAGAAAAGTACTTAATCCATCCATCAAAAATATGAATAAGTAAATATAACTTAAAGTAGTCATATTAACTTAATTAAATCATTTATAAACATTCAATAGATCTTTCCGTGAAAAAATACTGGTATACTATACAATGCTATACTTTCCGTAAAAGTATAGCATTGATTAAATAATCAACAGTCAATTAATCTAAAATGTACAAATGTTCTTTTTAAGTTTATGTCATAAAAAAGTATTTTTTTTCCAAATATACATTTGTTATCTACAAAAAATATTTTTGTTAAATTAAAATATTTGAATTAATCAGATATATTACATATACCCAACCTTTAAGCAGTATAATTTATCCCATGCATTTAAAACGAAAGTATTTTTTGGTGTAAATTGTTTTACGAAAAGTAAAACATTTTTTAACAATTTAAAAAAACTATTAGCATATTGATCATATTGTAAAAGTGACTTAAGGAAGACGTGACTATACTTCAGGAAGAGCTTCAACACCACATTCAAGCACAAAATGGAATATATAGTATTTACCGATACGGTCGTGCCTCTTCCAAAAAGTGCATTTGGTCTTGAACACTGGCACTGGCTTTCAGTTCCTTAACTACCACCTGGGTACTGCTGAGACCAGAGTGGACCTCCCCCAACAATATCTGTGAACAACAACAGGCCGACATACACGCACGTGTACACAACACACATACACACACAGACGCACAGAGGAAAGACAACACATATAGGTATAAACAAGGGGAAAACGGACAACGCACGGTTACGAACAGGGTGACAGACAGATATAAATAGATGCAGACAGGAAGGAAATGGGCAAGCAGGAAAGCAATGGAGTACAGATATTGAACACAAACAAAACCCAAAAAAGGATTCAAATCAAGTCCAGGAATCGTGCAAAAAGACGCTCGACAGGAAACAGACGCACACGAAATGAAACCACATGAGGATTCATTAAACATGCAGCCACAGAGACAGACAGACGGATGGACATACCCATTTAATGAAAAGTTGGGGTAATTGGGGTAGTGTGAGAGTGTGTATGTGGGTTACAAAAAGACAAAGCAGAGAGAAAGAGAAAATGAGAATGAATTGTTTTTATTGACTACAAAGAGGATGAGCGTTTTATTATTAAGAAACTGCAAAGGTAACTCAGTGTGGAAAACAGTTTACTTCCTCTGGACCATACTGAACCGCGGTAGGAAACAGAGCTAAGCGTTTGATCTGTAAAAGGACACGTTATTTGTCTGTGAGGTTTGAACATATAAAAGGATTTACCTTGCCGAACCAACCATGTCCAATCTCCTTTATGTAAAGCAAACTGTGGCGACCAAGCTCATTGGACCTCAGTAGCTGGACTGAAGGAAGAAGACAGAAAGTTTGAGATGTTAATGGGAAAACGAAGCACGCCGGCCTGATATTTAGTATAGAGAAAAGGTATATTTAACACTACATTAAAGGCAACACATGGAGTTCATGACTGTTTGAGTGAATATGGTTGAAAAATATCACAGATGAGATTTTATCACAGTTTTTTCCCAGATCTCAGATTTAATGTAGGGGAAATGAGAAAGACATTTTTTAAAGACAATTCAAAACAATGACAATTAAATGAAAAATTATGAAATATCCTAGATGAAATGTATAATGATTTTCCTTATTATTAATTAATTGGAAAATATTTGAATTAAATGGAAATAAATATTGAAAATAGAAATGAAAAGAAAAAGAAAGATATCTTTAAATATGTTTTGTGTATACTGATTTAAATATAATACAATAAAAATGTATATATATACATGATGACACAGAATAAAGTATGAAAAAAAGAAATTATACACATATGTCACTTTTAGAAAAGATCTCAAAAACGACATAAAATAAGCTCAGATTGAAATCAATATTATTGACGATTGCTTAACAGAAACTCCAACATTTCGTATTCAATTTACCCAAAATCAATTTTTACCTACATTTTACAAGTAGATTAAAAGCCTTTTAACTGTCTTATCTATTTCATTTCAACAAAGCAATTTTAGGAGAAACATCTTGAGACTCAGATAGTTAAATGAACCACAACTTAATTCAATCTCCTAAACTATGAAAGAAAAACAAGACATTTCCTGTGGAAAAATCATTTTAACATTGGAATTCAAGTTTTTAGCAAAACAACATAAATTTCATAATGTCTAAATAGAAAAGAACTGCAAAACATAATCAAGACTTATGGACGGTAAACAATGTACATTGAAGAGTACCAAAAGACATCAGGTTAGATTCACTCAGTACAAAATTACTACACTACTCAACAATAAAAAAATCAACATCATTGCTTCAATTTCAGCATTCCTCCAAAGCAACACACCCTTAGATTACGGCTGAACATCGAAGTTGAAATCATCCTCCCAATATCCTGTCCAGAAGGTTTAGAGTGAAGATCTCCTGTGTAAAACTGACATTAAGGAACAGGCACGCAAAAACAAAAGTCTGCCTTATGAGCTGATCGAAAACCATTTTTCTAAAATCCAGAAAGGACAAGAACGAACGTGGATACGGCTGTTCTGAAATGATTTTCTGTACCGCTCAACCCCGTCTGACACAGTCTTGCATATCTCTATCATCTCAGAAAGCCATCACAGTCTCTTTCTGTCTCTAATCTCATCAAAGACACAAACAGAAAGTTTATTGTAAGCGATTATGACATAGTGTCTCATTCTTGTCCCCTTTACACGCAGTGGCCATATTTTACGCCCATGTGGCCATGCAGAGGCCGTTCAGACTCGACCTCCTCATGGAAAATCTTCCCAGGGGAGAATGGAGCTCTTTGTCACCACTGGTGATGCCTGGTACCTCCGAGTGTTCAGAAACACTGAAGCTATTATTCCTGAGGTTTCAAGCCGGACAACAGAAAGCAAATGGTTGGTAAGACAATCAGAAATGTTTAATGTGGGTGTAAGACGGGGAACAAAGAAGATTAAGAAATACATAAAGATAGAAAAAAATGTACCACTTGGTTAGAAACAAATCTCTTCAAAAAACTATTTACACATCTCAATCTGACATCTAATTGCTTAAGTACAGCGTGTATATGGTAACCCTTAATATCACTGCAAATAATATGACGACAACTTGAAAACAAATTGATCCCAACATATCCGAATGTATTTCATAATTTTGCGTGTTGCGTATAAATACAGCAAATGACAACTTGGCACCATTTGTCCCTCAAATCTGTTTCCAAGTAATACAAATGAATCGGATGGTGTGGTTAAAATCTGTGCGTGTGAAAACAGGCTGCGTGCATTTATAAAATGACGTGACCTTCGGAGTATTTGCACGCTCAGGGGTGGACGTGTGCATGAATGAGGGTGCATTTACGACCACAGCTGTGTTTGGGTGGATACTGCACACCAGAGTGCAATACAGGAACTGTTTGGCTCAGACTTATTAAATGGGATGAAAAATATGCAATTAATTTTTGCTGCTTTTTGTCTCACTACGATTCATAAGATGCAGACAAGAACACTGATCACATGTTCATTGACTGTGCACGCAACTGGCAAAAAAGGACATGGGAAAAAATTCAAAATGTATCAATTATTGTGGGACCAGTTCATGAGTTGGAAGTGAAAAGTGGTCACATCTGACAGCATGTTGCGCTGGAATGACAGGAAGAGGAATTTGCAGAATTTCAACACAACAGATGGATTTAATCACTCTAACAGAAGTTGTAGACCAAAACCAATAATTACATCGTTCATTCTGACTAATGATGCTTTGGAGCTGAAGGCGTCGTGATGTGTCTTTACATGCCTGGAAGGAAAATGAACTCATGTCATTTTAAACATTGTGCGTGTATGCCAACATGTGGTTTATACTAAGAAATAAACATATAATTATGTAAAAACTGATTCATGTGACATCTATGTCTTCAGTTTCTCATTTCGGTTCATATTGAGCAACTGAATTGGAATTTTAAGTATGAAAATCCCACCCTTCTCTATACTAAACCCAATAACTTCCTATTACATATCCCCCAATTAAAAAGTGTTATATCTAAAATAAAGTGTTAGAATGGGTACCACTACCAACATTGTTCAAAATATCTT
Organism: Triplophysa yarkandensis; assembly: GCA_033220385.1. NCBI lineage: Eukaryota > Metazoa > Chordata > Actinopteri > Cypriniformes > Nemacheilidae > Triplophysa > Triplophysa yarkandensis. The sequence goes on from CM065672.1 coordinate 16,400,331, forward strand.
ATTTTCTGTTGTGCAGATGAAAGTCACACAGATTTAAAGTGACAAAAAGATGAGTATATGCAATTCATATTGAGAAACTGAACTGGAATTAAAAGTATCCAAATTCTGTGTTGTTACCCAATCACCATCCTGAAAACCTAATGACTTCCTGTTACATATCGACCATTAACAAAGGGTTATATAAATTTAAAAAAAGATTTAGAAGTGAATGTGTACCAACATTGTTCAAAATATCTACTTTTGTGCTCTGCAGATAAAAGTCACAAAACCCAATGACTTCCTGTCACATACTGTATCTATCAAATGCAAAGTGTTGTATGTTAAAAAAAGAAATGTTTTCCTTATCAGTCAGGTTGGAATGATGTTCATTTTATCCACTTGAAATATGTCAGCTACATCCATTAATACACTCGTCTCTGCAGGGAGATATGAACTGATGCATGAACACAAATATCTGTCAGGTGGCAGAACACTAAATGCATTATTCTCTTATGTAAATGAAATGGCACAGTGAAGTGTTGCGTGAGAACTAAATCTGGCCCACCGCAAACTCTTGACCTCTGACCTTTACTAATCTCAGTGCATTAGCTCGCAGCATCACTGTCAGCTTCTTATGAAGTGAGCTGTTGTGTGGGAAACACAGGAGAGAGAGAATCTCTGCAGATCTGACTGCACACATCCCTCATGGATTCCTCAGATTCCAAGGAATATTTCTGCGGCTGGCTGTGTCGGAATTATGCAACAGGCAGATGTTTGTTCGGGTAGAGACGAAGATACCCAGAGGAACTGGAAAATGGAGATGCAATGGAGACAACTCAAGAGAAATGTTGTTATAAATAGAATAAATTTTTTATGCCATAAGAAGTCATTTACACATTGCCTCCAATTCTTTCTTAATATCTGCAGAACACAAATAAAGATATTTGTGAACTGATTTTGTGTCAGTACAATAGAAGGGAATGGGTACGGCTGTTGTTCAGTCACCAACATTCTTCAAAATATCTTCTTTTTTGCAGAGAAAAGAAAGTCATGCACGTTTGATGTGAACGTTCAATTGAATTTTCATTTTAAGGTGAATCACTGTAAAAAACCAAAGCACCCATTCTCTGCATGTCAAACTGACACAGAACAGCTGCGTGGAGTTGTAAAGGCCCAGAGCAATTGAGGGTTGTGGGAGAGTGTCCACCCCAGGAGGAGAAGTGAAGGCTGGGCCACAACAGCCGGGCGTTGGTCGTTTTGGAATTTTACACAGGAGAACATGTGGACAGTGAGCAACACCAAACACATTAACAATGTCCCCTGGCAAAAAAAAAGAAAAACTCCATCCAGAGAATGTGGAACTCGTGTGGGAGTTGCGCAAGCAGGATATTGGACTGGTAAGAAAATACTTTACAGCCTAGCATGTTAAGCGATATCACATCTGGTTCTGGTCACATGGTAAACTTAAGCATGATGGAGTCTTAGTTAATCACATGAGCTGGACAGGGTGTGGCGGGTGACCCACCTGAACGGCCTGGTTGCTTGGCGACGGGAAGCGAGACTTCGGTGAGAGGCAGGATGTAGACGTCAGGACCAGTGTGAGATGCAGGCGTCGCTGGCGTGGACATGTCCGCTGGGTATTCCTCACCCTCTGCATTCTCAAACTCCTAAAAGGCAGAGGTCAGAGGTCAAAATAATGTAAGTGTAGATCCGACTGAGTGAATCCCAGGAAGACAAAAAAATATATACACTTAAAATGTTTCATGTGGCTTAGTAATATGAAAAATTAAACACTTATGTTAACTTAATAAAATGTTTTAGAAACATGAAATAGATTTTGTTAAGTGATGAATAATTCAACAGTTAATTTCTCAAGAATGTAGAAATATGTTTAGGTTAGTGTATTCAAATAGAAATGTTTGAGTTAAAAAAAATCACTTTTTTTACTTACATATACACAATACTCAAACAGTATATTTACTTAAGATTTTATATTTACTCATTTATTTTTTATAAAACACAGATTTTTTTAACAATGTAAATTTATTAAAAAAATATTAGATTTGTCATGGTGTTTACCTTTGTCTTAGAAATACTTTTGTGGTAGTATAGTAAAAATATTTGTGAATGGAAGCCAATCTTTGAATGTTGTTGAATACAGAAGAGATGTCTAATTGTCCAAATTCTTTGTTTTTTATATAAAGCACACCTTCAGTTATCCTGAAAAGTAACTTTTTTATGTATGCAGTTCATATTAGATTTATTATTGAAATATGGCAAATTAAGGATCTTGAAAGATTTAAAGATTCACTCCCTGTCGGAATCCCCACATGATTGAATGCTCTTTTCCTCTCTTTGAGCGCAAAATCCAACAGCTGCAAAGCTGAATTCCAGCATTGTATGAAGGATTCAAGGATCATTTATGCTTTCTATACACATTATAAAAAAACAACTACATCTGAAATTGAAAACACATCAGCATCTCCTAACAGAGCTCTGAACTCGATTAAATCTATAAAGAACAAAATACATATTTCATGGTACTGGAACAAACCCCAATTTATCAAACAGTCCATAAAAGAGCATGTCATTAGGATATCAAATGAAGACCAACTAATCTCAAAGCCTTCAACTTTTTTGTTACATTCCAACATGCTTTTCACCCCCACACGGCAAACTACAAAGAGAGATGAGATGGACTTGGCAGATTCTGGAAATCGGAAATGCTGGTCCAGATGCAGCAAAGAGGCGTTTTCTGTGAACTAGGCTGCGGAGATAAAGGGCTCGAAGAAATGGAAAACACTGACCTGATGAGGTCACACACACTTACACTTTCTAAAGCACTAAGCACTCTTTAAAATCTCTCACACACAAAAACTTAAGCATACACAATCCCAAGAGAACACACTGTCCACATTCACACGCCCCATATGGCTGCATTGTGACCTATCGAATACTATATCATATAACAGATAGGGGTGAAACTACAGTAAATGCCTTTAGATTTTGGCCTCAAACCATCATGTCAGAAACCCTACAGTAAATGGTCTTTCCAACTGCCAACAATAAAAGATTGTTCCATTTCCTGAAACTGAAAAATTAAGTATATTGATGAATAACTTTTCATTTTTTATAAATTACAAATGATAGTATCAGTATTTTTAATGCATTAAGCATAGCACACGTTCACTTTAATTGACAAGGTTTTTCAATTTCAAGCAGAGATTTAAAAAAATATTTTAAATTGTGTTTTATTTTCACAAACATAAATTTAATTTCCTTAAAAAAAATTTCTTATCAAAGTTTAATTATAAAAGCTTATTTCATTGAAAAAGATTAAAGGATTTTTTTATAAAGCACTACCGCAATGACCTAAACAAATGTCTGAATTTTAGTTTCTTACCTGTCCTTTTCACACAGGTGTTTGATCTATTTGAATGAATACAAAAAACCGCTGCCCTTCCAGCGCCGGGTTCTCCATCGAGCACTTGAGAGTGCCCACATGACCCCATACTGATAGTTCTCTGGATGAAACATTCGTTCTCCGGAACACATCACAACCCTCCAAAAACATACGGATACCATGCAAACTAATTCTGAAGAGCGCATTTAAAGAGGGCCTTTCCTGTTCTCGTTTCAGACACTGTTGAGAACCAGCGATTAAGAATAGTGGAGACGCTCCCACAAAAATGTGTGGCTGACAGGGAAAGAGGGTAAGGCTTTTACATACTGTGCTTATGACATCACTCTTTTTTCTTCATCCTTGATTCCTCAAGCACATTCTATTGCACATGTGCAAGACAGGCCATTGCTTCAGCTATAAGCACATGTGAGCTTACAAACACAACGCTCTTTCTATCCGTGTGGATCTAGCTTGAAGACTGGATTTTGCATTTTTACCTAACTACGTTTCTTGCAGTTCACGTAAAAGTACAACAGATGTATTTAGGAGGAAATTGTCGATAAAACCTGAACTGGATCAAAACAATGCTGTACACAAAGACATATGGACTTGACGGATATAAGACACTATTTTGGACTATTGATGGGAATGTGTATAGGTAAAAATATTGATTGTGAGTTATTTAATCTTCCTCCAAATTTGAACCAAATATCTTCACCTTTCATTTATTTGCAGAAAATAAATACAAGTTAAAATAACGGAAATTATGTTCAATATATTTTTCAGACCACAAACAATGAAATATAATACTTCAAAGCAAAACAACAATAATATTTGTACAAGTATTTTGGAAAATGTACAAAATTTGATCATTTTGAACGTTATCAACCTTCAGGTGGAATTCCTTTGACCACCCCCCACTGACCGGCGAATACTCTATTTACAACATTTCTGGTGGTGCACATCACAGAAGATCACACCTTAACCTCCAATAACATGTCCTTCTCCAAGAAGGCACGACAGCGACTACGTCTTCTCCAAAAAAATCTTCCTACACCCATTCTCACCAATTTCTACAGAGAGCGTGCTGACCCATGAGCGTGCTGACCCGGTCCATCACTGCCTGGGAACTGCAGTGCTGCCAACCGCAAGACCCTCCAGCCAACAATGAACACCACTGCAAAGAACATTGGTGCCCATCTCTCCAATATTAGACCTCGAGGCAGCTTGTTTCCCAAAACTGTATGAGCTCTGAATTCCGAGCACCTATTCCTCACCTCACACCCCTGTACACATTAATAGCATCACAAACAGTGGACTACATGCACCAGAAACTTTTCATAAACATGTTAAAGAGATCCGATAAGTTATTGAAAATGTAAACTGTTAACTAAAGCCATATCATCTCGCACTACTTGTTATTGTCTAACCTTAAATACCTTATTTGCACAAATATTGCACAGTGTTATGTATAATATAGTTTTATTTAGTATGGTATATGTACAGTTAAATATAGTTTGCTAGATTACAAGAACTCATTTATGTAGCACCGTGGTCCTTACTTAACTTGACTTGATGTCTGTTTCACTTCCGAGAAAAATGGACTTGAATAGCCACAATGCAAATCTAAAAATGCTGTTTAAATGAAAAATTTAGAGGAGTCTGTTGTATACAGTATACAATATGTTAGATACTAGACTAAGAGGACAAGAGAGAGAAATAAAAATATCCAGAAGGTCTCTTTACGACGGATGCCATTTAAGCATTGAGCTGTAGTTCCACGGAGAGATTGTAATTATAAATATTTTGCCTTTACTGCAGACCAGGTGCCGAGAGGCATGAAAGAGTCTCACTCTCTCATGCACAGAGATCTTTCTCTTGTGTCTTGACCCACTTTAAAGTTCTGCTGAAAAATGTGCTCTGAGATCCTTACACATGTGCTGACGGTCTCTGCTTCGCTTATAAAAAAAAAACAGGTCTACAGAGACATTCTTGTGTCGTTGCACTCTCTCCATCTCTCTTTAACCTTAAGAGACCAGTAAGTGGTTTGCATTGTAAAAAATGAAGTTTTTCTGAAACCCTTGGACTCTGGAACCTCGTAATAACCAAAGAACATACAAACGTTGTTCTCTGCGTTTAACACAAGAACTAGAACACATTTAAATAGATTCATGAGTGTGTCATTTTTCCATATCATTAATAAATACATAATAGAAGCAGGCCAAGGTCATGGAGATTTTTATTTTGTATGCAGACAATGCTGTATCAGAAGTCAGTAATATTTTAATATCATTGAAAAAAATGAATTTCTGATTAAATATGAAAGTATTTATTTACTATTAATTATATTTATAATTCATTAATGGATTTTCTTTGTCTGCTACAATTAACTCCATGATCCTTTATCCACTTAGGCCTCATTCAAATGTTGGGCCATATGTTGCACCTGACTTTGAACTTAAATAAATTCAGGTCTTACCTTAAAACCAATATCACCACGCTTACAGCACAGGCAGGCCAGCATGAGGAAGATAAATGTAAAGAGGCCAGAGAAAGAGACCGCCACCACAGCCAGAGATGATGACCAGGACAGTTCACTCAGAGGAGCGCCATCTACAAGACAGGTTCAGTATCATTAAACATGATGCTATGCCAGTACTCAAACAGAGAAAATGTCTTTAGTCTGGTATTATCAGTGAAGCTTTTTTTTACAATTTTGCAATTTTGTTTTTAAATAAAAAATAAGCATCAAGAGTAGATGTTAAAATAGAAATAAGCGGTGAAAACAAAGAATAAGCAAGAATACAAACACAATTTATCTGTCCCATCAAAACTATTTGAAAAAAAAGTTTACTTTGGCCGCTTAAAAGGGGTCTGAAATTTCACCAAATCTCATAGCAATGGCACTGAATTTTTGTGCACCTTGCTCAAGTATCTTCTCATTAAGCCAATAGGATTATACAATAATATGGAGACTTTTAAAGAATAGATATTAAAGAATACAACGGTTGAACCTCTTGACTGAACACACTCTTGTACTTTAAGGCAGGATCTTTAATTATATAAAAATGTTTTACAAAACTGAGTCCGGTCCGGGTCTAAAAACAATTGTGTAGCCAATCAGCAGTAAGGGGCGTGTATTTTCCTGATTTGGAGAGGAACATTAGCCAAGAGCGACATATGTAGTATGTGAGGGACGTGGCTATAAAAAATGGGGCGTGACGGTCTTGTTTGTTTTGGTGATTTCAAACATCAACATTGACTACTAAAAATCGTAAACCCTGCCTTTAACAACTTGGTGGTTTTAATCCACCTAAACATGGCTTCAAGAGGTCTGAACAAAGCTTGATATGTGACACATGACAACATTGACACACTGGAATCTCTTATAAGATGTGTAGATGTTTTGTATGGATCAGATGGATGTCTGGGGGTTTCAGGACTGACTCTTTGTCAACATCTACTGGCGAAAATATTTGATTTTTTTTATTCAAAATAAAAAAAAAGAAACAAAACTTGTATTTAGTCAAAACTTTTAAGACAGGAGTCAAGTTTAATAAATATCTCTATTAATGAATGTATGGCATTTTTGAATTCATTTCAACTCAACACCTACTAAACTCAATACTATATATCCTATAAATTGGATTAGCCCTGCACAGATAAAGCTGAAAGTCAAAAGTTAAATTTGACAGATTAATTTAGAAAAGTGTCATGACATCACATTTTAAAGCAGCTGATCCCCAATTTTTTTTCATTTTTTCAATGTTAAACTGTTACTGTAGATTAGGGTTCTGAACCTTTTTGACTCCAAAGCCCCTCTTCTGTATTCAACAACATTCAAAGATTGGCTTCCATTAACAAATATTCACAATTTCTACCTTATGAAATATTCATAACATGTAATTAGTTGAAAAAACTTTTACATATATATTTAATGCTATTGAAGGTACGCAGTGACCCACTTTAAAAAATCTATAAAAAAAAAGTACAGGCAGCAAATGACCAGTACATTTAATGTTTTAATAAAATTAATGAAGTTGAAAAAGGAACTGCAAAAATTTGGGAAAATTCTTTTATTTTAATACAATGCACCCTTTTCTTATGTACTTTTTATTAAAGTGTGGGCCCTCGGTAGAAGCATTGCTTTAGATCTAAGCAGGATCAAACATGAAACATTTAACAGAAAGCATAATAATGAACACTGCGATCTATTTTATCACCCAGTATGAAATAAATTATAAAGAGACTCATGTTATTTTTGCGGCAGTGCGATTATTTGTCGGACTTCATCATGACACTTCGTCTGTGTCAATTTTCAATTTAAAATATACAGTATTTGCAGCGGAAACTGAAATAGTGTTGTCTGCAAATCACTTGATTTCATTACTTTCCCTCAATCTTTGAATCCATAACCCCATGCCACCAATTTACCAGCTGATAGCTTCCAACATCTCTATCTATCCACAATATAACAAAGTTAAAAAACTTCACATAAAGCCTAGTTAACACCTAAAATAAGGTGAAATCCTTCCTCTTGTTTTGCCGAAAGACTTTTCCATCTAAAAAAAAGGTAGAAGGATGTAATTTTCTAAATATTGTCGACCACTTAAGACTCAAATCTAGTTCTTTAAAAAATGCTTACTGGTTTGTTTGTTGCCTATAGAGGATAACTGGCCATGTATGTATGTTTACATTTCCTGAGACATGAGCTTTATCTCAAGCCATGGTATGACATGGAATACCCTCACTGTAACTACCTTCACATATCTTCTTTAAAATAGTCCCATTTCATTTTAAACAAATTAGAAAAAATAGATAGTCTGCTGACCATCGCCCAGCCTTCAGAAAATTAAAGCATGATATGTAACACACGCTTTTATAATCTGACCTACAGCTGATGTCAGTGATTAGCCAATCTGATTGGTCTAAAGAGAGGCCGGTCAAAGGACGTTGGTAATTGATGATTAACAAATAAATGCCAAAAGGTTGGCACAAATATAAGAAATAGGGGATAATAACATAAAGCTAGTATTTAGGTAAATATTTGTGGTTTCTTTAACGAAGCTAAATATAAAGATGTTGAGGGTATAAGTGTGATGATTTCTTATTCATATTTTATGAATATTTCAAGGTGCAAACCTGCACACTGCAGATGAATTATAGCCGGATGTACTTAGTTAACATCCAAAACGCATACACAAATATTTCAAACGGGAGTTTTAAAACACTGCTTGAATAAAAAGCAGTCTGGATTCCACTTACAAGCTTGACAAAGCCCATTATTAACACCATAATGAAGCTTGATCTGATCTGCCCTCATTCTGTGCAGGAGTGTATTTGGTTTTTTAAAGGAAGAGTCAAAGCATGAATGCCAAAACGTGTGCTGAAATGATGTCGGCATATTCATGAATCGCATCCCATGCAGTGCAGGGACCCGGAGGGGGAGATCTGATAAAGACAAGCAGCTCTAATGAACAAAGAACTGTCTGAAGTATTGTAACCCTCCTGTGCAAGGGTAAAGAGAAAACACGCACGCACATTGTGAGATCGATGTTATTGAGTCCTCTCTTAATGAAGCCATTGAGAAAGCCTGAAGAGTAAAAGGCCTCTTCACTGTTAATGAGATCTAATAATATTACAGAAACACCACCTAGACAATTTTAATCTGGAAGAAGACTTCGAAATCCGATACACATATGCATGAATACAACTGTTACAATCTAATACTTTATTCATGTTGATTTTGACCTAATAAATGTCTTTTTTTGTTTTGCAGACATTGGTTGGACAGGAAATAACAAAAAAGAAGATATTTTGTAAAAGGCTAGTAGTGGTACCTATTCACTTCTATTGTCATATCTAATGCAAATAACAGGTGCCAGTTGCAAACATTCTTCAAAATATCTTGTTTGTGAATGTCATTACTCAAGGAAAGGAATGATGACAGAATTTTCATTTTTGGTTGAATTATCGCTTTAAACTCACATCTTTGTTAGAGACTAATGCTGGGGCAACTCATTTATACATGGACACTAGTTCGACATGATTGTTTTATTCTTTTTACTTTATTTATTTTAAAAGTAGTAGACATTTGAAATAAAAACTTATTTAAATCATGTAGAACCAGGGTCAGTAGTTAAATCCCACAACATTTGTTGTGTATGTAATTAATGAATATTTTTTAACACATTGTGGTTATAATGCAATTGTAAAGTTTATGCCTACAATAAGTGTGGATAAAGTGCATATATTGTGGAAAATTAAGTCCATAATATAACATACAAAATGTGTAACAAGTAGAAAGGACAGAACACTAACTAATAAGAGAAAGACAACCATTTTAGAAATTGCAGTGTGAGATTTGTGTTTTACATCAATAATGAGAAATGTCTCAACTTTAATCTGTCTATATAGACATGCATATCTACGGTACATTATGCTCATCTATTAGTATTCATCATTATCTATTTATCAATCAATTCAGCTTTAACATAAAGAAAGTCATATTAGTCATGTTGTTTTATTATTTTTCTGAAATATATCTTTAAGTTTACTCATTCTCATGAACACTGTGTCGGGTTTCTCTGAGCTTTATTTTAAAGTCTGCTCCTGTGACTCATTCAGTCTGACTAAGCCATTATAATGCTTTTAGATTTCAGGTGCACACAAGTTTTATTTCCCTCGAGGTTTCATTTGATCCAATCAAAGTCTCGGTTTGCAGTTAAACTATAGTCCAGTGTTTTCTGGAACTGATGCATGAAGAATCTTCATGTTCAAGCTCTTGTCAAAGCTCACAATAGACATATATAGCCATCAGCGTACCAAAGTTCCATATGCATTTTAGAAAAAGACAGTTAGCACCTAACAAAGATAAAATGTAAATCTCAGGACATCCGGTACTATTTGAAGAATATCAAATTTGATCATATTTGATATATTATAGCGTCACCTGGTGTCAAATTAAAACACTCAACCTTCTTCTTCGAGAAAAATACAATAGTCAACCCCAAAATAAAAATTCATCATTTACATTATTCAATATTGTCATTTCAAACCTGTTTGACTGATTTACTCCTGCAGAACATAAAAGAGATATTTTGAAGAATGTTTTTACCCGGCAACGATTACCTTGCATTGGTTTTGTGTCCATACAATAGAAGAGATCGTACTTTGTGATATACAATGACTTTTTCAGCAATTCCAGTTTTATGTTTTGCAAAATTGACAACCTAAGCCAACTTCTTGTTCTCCTGGGATATGGGATACACCTCTATTTATGGTTTGTACATTTTGAAGGTAGAAAAGTAGATAAAATAAAATAATCTAAGATAATCTTTAAATATATAATCCCTGAGAGAGAGAGAGAGAGAGAGAGAGAGAGAGAGAGAGAGAGAGAGAGAGAGAGAGAGAGAGGGAGGGAGGGAGGGAGGGAGGGAGGGAGGGAGGGAGAGAGAGAGAGAGAGAGAGAGAGAGAGAGAGAGAGAGAGAGAGAGAGAGAGAGAGAGAGAGAGAGAGAGAGAGAGACAGAGAGAGAGAGAGAGAGAGAGAGAGAGAGAGAGAGAA
>CM065672.1:16416778-16456778 GCA_033220385.1 Triplophysa yarkandensis
TTCCGTCATTTTTGAACAAGCGTATACACAATAAGCTTTAACATTAAACTACATCGTGTTTTGTAGCCTTTAACAAAGTGTGCACACAAACAAAAAGAAGAGAGCAAAAGCAAAAAAAAAGGTAAATAAAGCCGCCTGCAGCAATTAGGCTATTGTACAGAACGTAGCCTAAGCTACATTTAACTTTGAACCTTTTAAACTGTCAGCAAATCTTTTTTGCTTTATTTCTATTGTTTACATGTTCTTGTTAAGTAACACAAACATGTCAACATGATCGGGGGAAAGTTGGATCATTAGTCTGTTAACTATGAGGCGGACTGCGGAGAAAACGCGCTCTGACGGCACAGAAGTGTCCAGGACACACAAGTAACGCTGTGCTAAAGTTTTGTGAAGCGCTTATGAAGTATTCATTCCACCACTGAATGGGATCCTTATCTGTATCTATAATGTTGTATAATGGGATCCTCATCTGGTGGAATACATGTCTCCAGCAACAACTGTTCCCACTCGTCTCGGTGTGATTCTCTGTATTCGTCGCAGAAGAACTGGCTCAACCTTTTCCGACGAGCGGGCATTGCCACATCCTCTTGATGCGCGCGCCTCTCGCATGAAGGAAAATGCTCTGATAATGTTTAAAAAGTGTTTTTCTTACTACTTCTCTCATGTGTTCTCCGAGGAACCTGAGATGTTTGTGTCGAGGGTCTAGAGCGGACGCGAGAAGAGGAGTTTTCCCTGCATTCGAATAAAATCGAATAATTACAGCAGACCGAATATTCGAATATCCGTGCACACCCCTAATACGTATGTGCCTGTCAGATCCCTTTGCCCAGCGAATGATCCACGTCTGGTGGTACCGACCCAAAAAGGTAAGAAATCGCTCTCACCCACCTTCTCTGGGTCAGTTCCACGATGGTGGAATGTTCTGCCTGTTACAACACATCTGGCAGACTCTGTCTCTATCTTCAAAAGTGGGCCTCAAAACCCATCTTTTCCGTTTGCACCTAACCCACAAATAAACCTACTAATAAACCTCCTCTAACATCCTCTCTCTTCAAATTAAATAAAAATAATATATATAATATTTTATCGCCTATTGTAAATGCTTCTTTTGTAAACCTCAGTTGTAAGTAGCTTTGGATAAAAGCTTCAGCTAAATGACAAAGTGTCATATGATTCGGACCACAACAGTACTGGCAAGTAGGAATGGATGAAGAGAGCACCAAAAAGACTGCTTTTGTCACCAAAAAATGCCCATTATGAGTTTGTTCACAATCCTTTTGGCCTTCGAAATGCCGCTCCATCCTAGTGGATCTTATAGATCCTTTCCCGAGAGGCCTCCATTCTAATGAATTTTTGTTAGTCTGGGCATTACAATCTCAATACATATGTAACTACAGTCAAGTCAACAACTAAAACCTTTTAAAACCTTAGACATATTTGAATGAAGAAAATGCATATTACCGTCTAAAGACAATATAAAAACAAAGCAACAATAAAGTAATATACGTGACTTAAAAATGCAGTCATTTTTCACTACCTCTAGTCTAAAGAAGCCTACACACATATAGATACACACATATAGATACAAAAAGACACCTATAAGCAGGCCACCTGCGGATATCAGCGAAAATCTGATTTCCATGGAAAAGATACTTGCTCCCGGAGTTGAATTTTACTCAAAGTGGCGCAAAGCGTACTAATGTCCACATTACATGACGTTACAGGCGGTTGGTCTGCACGCTGCACACAGCTTGCCACACTCGCCAGTAGATTTAAATTAATGCATTTAACAGATGCTTTTATCCAAAGTGACTTACATAGCATTATACCATGCATTTATTTGTGAGTGTGTGCAAACCCCAGGAATCAAACCCATGACCACTGCGTTTCTAGCACCAGGCTCAAACCACTGAGCTACTGGAAGCTAAACAAAAATAACTACAGTATTAATTGCATTTGCATTTTTTCTTGAATAGGTATTAAAAATAAGTGAATTAAGATATCAAATTTATTCCACTGATTTTCCCCAAAAATGTATGCGGAATTATAAAAGGAGTGCACAGATTCCTTTTGGCCCTGCCTATAGTGATTTTTTCAAATCTGCCTCATTAAGTTAGGTTGAATCTTACTAGAGTTCGTTTTCATACTTGGTGCGGTTTGTTTGGGCAGGTGTGGATGTAAGAATCCCAAACCCGAGTGCACACCAAAACCGGACCAAAATAGCAAACCGACACCTCCTTGAAGAGGTAGTCTTGGAACGCTTTGTAAGCGGTTCGTTTGTATTGAAAACATGATCCGAACTCTAACAGACCAACTCTTAAGTAACATTACCACATGGCATTTGTGAGGAGGTGCAAAGCCTGATGATAATTTGATTATCATATTAGGTCCCAACTTCGGAAAGTCAGAAGAACACCACAATATTTTCAATAGTCGTCCGCTGATACCTACACTATTCTCACGGTAGTAAACGTACACTGGTCTCACGGTTTGGTTAAATTTAGTGGTGGGCCGTTATCGGCATTAACGTGCTGCCATAACGTGAGACTCTTATCGGGCGATAAAAAAAATATTGCCGTTAATCTAGTGGTCAGCCATGCTGCTGCGCCCGGGGAGTAGTGGGGAGGACGGTGCCTTGTTCAAGGGACTTACCTCAGTTGTGGAACTCCTGCTGCTACCGAGTCTCGAACAAGCAACCTTCGGATCACGAGTCCAACACTCGAAACCACCAGGCCACGACTCTGATGGCTTAAGTAAACATAAAAGCAAAAACATCTCTCACTTTACTATATAACATCCTAATATTCAATTAATTTGCATCAATTGTGTAGTATAATATCAAATGATACTCAAACAACTATCAAACTTTCACTTTGACAAATTAGAGTAAACGGCTCTGTATGATTTTAAATCAAGCTCATATTCTGTAATATTACAAATCTACTCGCTATAAAGAGAATTATAACTAAAGAAATTTTTGGACAGCAGAATTTCACGGAAGAATAAACTGTATATGACCATAGAGAAGCGTCAGTACATCATTATCGGTTATGGTCTATCTATGAAAGGGTTACGAATCGATCTTGTCTGATCTTGTGGAGACGATTAATTTTCACACCCCTACACTGAATCATTTCTTGAACTTGGTCCAGATCAAATTAACCGAACCACTGATGTGAATGCACCTTAAGTCAACCCAAGCATTTTAGGCTTGATGTATAGGGAGGGAGAGTTGTGGCAGAATTAATACCCAAACTGGCCTCTTCACTTTGCCAAGCAGTAGGGCAGGTGGGGACATAACTTTTACAGCTAATCAGATTTTTCTCAGCCGTATTTGTATTCAGGCTTTATACATGACACAGGTGTGTGTGTTTTTAAGATAATAATAAGATAGATCTTGATATAGATAATAATAAGATATACATTTATATTACGAATATACCCAGGGTAACATAGCCTTTCCTGCTAAATGGTTGCTAAGCTAATGGGTTGGTTGCCATGGTGGTAGTAATCCTTGGAGTCTGAATGGTTGCTTGAGGAAAATGAGCTCACCGCCTTTGATATTGTAGTGTGAAAGATATCTTCTACGGGATGTTTTTTTTAGAATGGCAGTCTATGGGATTCCATTTTACATCATAGATCTATGGGAAATTCATCTGAAAAGAACACCCAAGGCATACATCTTACACCCCATTGTGGGGTATGTTTTATAGAGCGTGCAAGCCTCTTCAAAATGAGGAGACCCACGTTGCTACAAAATCCTCCCTCTGAGCTGTGATCCTTTTTTAAGTTTATGGCAAATTTCACGCCCCTGGGGTACAACCTACACCCTATCATGACAAATGTACTCACAGAGCCTTCCCCGAGTCCAATTACGTTTGTTTGCCTTTCCAATGGACGCTGCACTAAGGGATCATTGATTACAATTTATGTTTTACTGGGTCCCCGAAAACTACAATCTACACATAAAACTATGTGCGGCACATTTTACTGAGGACAGCTTCCTCAATCAAATCAGTTTAATGCCGGATTTTCACAAGGATTATTGTTGAAAGATGGAGCAGGTCCCTTCTATTGTTTATGGACCACAACTGTAAGTGTATTTTATTATTTAAGTTAGTGCGTTTAACAGTTTCTGTACGTTATTACACAAAGGATAATGCTGTTTAGCTTTGTTTGTTTGATTGGTTATTGAAACAAATCACCATCGATTGTTTGTGTTTGTAATGATCAGTTTAAATTATTTGCTGATTTTATCTATTGTTTAAACACATGCTGGTTTAGATCGGCATAAAGTACAGCGGCAGACATGTGAATCATCGCCCTTTTTTTAAGTGTATGCTAAAGTCAAGCTGGCACAGGTACTACTCAATCCCCTTCATCTATGTTCACTGGGTCTGTCTTTAATGTTATCAATTTGAGCCAGAATCAGAGTGCGTGCATACATGTGTTGGTAAGCTGTGTCAGCTTTCTGGGCTATACGTGCCAACGTTGCTGTTGAATCACAAAACAAAAACCCCTGTCCCAATCAGAACTCGTTACGGCATCTGAAGGCGGGACTTTCAACAGAATGGGAAATATCAGCAGTTTTCATGACAGGGCAAAAAGCGTTTAAACAGAGAAGTGAATTACGTGTAAAATACTGATTATTCTCCTGCACACTGTTAACACGATCAAAGCTTCATAAACACGCGGAGAATGGGACCTTTAAAACTGAATGCATGTAATCTTGTTTTGGTAGTATGAAGTCTCTTATGCTTGAGATACCGAATTTATTGATTGAACTGTTGAACTGAACTGCACTTTATACAAGAATCAAAGTGCGATAATAAAAATTGAAAAGAGGGAGTTATGAAGATCTATGCCATCCCCTCCCATCCCCCTCAAACTGAACCGATAAAGTAGTATACAATTGATCATATTTCTTCAATCTGTTTTAGTGAGCACTGTAGATGTTGTGGTTGGAAGCAGCTTAGGTTTGTTTCAGTTTCCTGACACCCATCAAGCAGTAGGCAACTTGTGTTCATAAAAGCATGAAAAAGCATCTTGACGTTCTAACATGTTAGATACCAAGAACCGAAACCAATCTGATAGAATGGTTCCATCAAATTTGCTCCATTTCTGTGTCTATATTCAAAAATGTTATTGTGCTGTTAAAAACCACTGCATCAATATGCTTATAAAGTAAAGGATACGCATGAGTTTTTATCCCTGCTTAGACCACTTGTAACATGTGAACTCGTCCAACTTCGGCCTGTTGGCTGGTTCTCTGAATATGCTCCAATTTATCAAGTCGATGCATTCTGAATGGGGTGAGAGCAAAACTTTGCATTGTATGTTCTTTATCTGTTTATGTTGTATATTTTAAGGATGTTAATTTATGTTATTTTCCATAAAGGTTAGCATTTAAAACAGTTTCGCCAATGTTGTACTCTTACCTTCAGATAACTTGACTGAGACATTGTAAAAGCCATAAACCATGTCAGAAAGAATATCAGCTAAACCACCTACTGTAGATGTAACCACATGATCTCGGTCTGTAAACAAGTGAGCAAACATTTCATTAGCATTAATCCTTCAAATCACAGTACATTGGCATAAATCCATTTCTGTGTTGGCTTAAGTGTTTGTAAAAAAGACTTCACACCAGTGCTTAGTGTAAAACTTACCACAACATCTAAAGCCTGGAGTAACTGTATCTCCTGTTTTCACAGTCTATAAATTTGATCTGCAGTGTTTCTGTATTGACCAGGACATTCCCCAAATGAATGTCACCATGATCAATTCAGTGTTTGGCTGCGATCACTGGTTGCTGATAAAATGACGTGCCAGTGTTTCCTCTAGGCCACATTGGTGTTTCAACAAAAAGTCATACATTGTCATGCAGCATTGTGGGCATTCCAATATTAAGAGGAGCTTGTTTCTTTCCTCAAACTAGTCGAACATTTGAACGCAGGGTTTATATGCCAGGCTGCTGAACAAAAAACATTAAAAAAGGTTAGCTGATTGTAACATTTCATGGGGTCTAAAAACCAATATGAGAAATTAATTTTCAAGTTGGTATGACATTAAGAATAAAAAATATTTGAATATAAAAACACTGACTTAAAAATGGAAATTAAAAATGTAATGTTAAAACTTAAACAATGTCCAAGATTTGATTTGTATGAGACCTAGGAATAGTGCATTATCTCTTAATTTACCATCATCTTAGATTTTTGTTCCCTACATTTTTAAACAAACTTACAGCCGATATACAGTTTGAGGCTGTCTGTTATTTTTCTTATAGATTTGATGGCGACCTGCAAAAGAAGAAAAAACATGTAAGCTTCATAGCAGTCCATCATACTCACAATCTCTAAATGGACATTGAACATCTGTAAGTTAGGACACAAACAAAAAAATCTAATGAATAAAGCAAATGTAATGCTACATTCTGGCCATCAGATTTGCGGATTCCCCTATGATCAGTGTCATAGCAGCCTGAAGTTCGCAGCACAGTTTATAAAGCAATGAAAATTTGCTTAAAAATCAATAAATTCAAAGGAAAGGAATAAGATTTAACAGAAGGTTGAAAAATGTATTTCAAGCCCTTAAGGAGGCAACAGTGTGACTACAAAAAGTTAGACAGAGAGAATCAACCTGAACATAAAAGCATTATACTCACTTGGCTGAGCTTGAGCTGACGGAAGTTCAGCTGTTCTTTCGGAAGCTGCAGACTGAAGTCCAGATGGACCTACTGAAGTTCAGCTGTTCTTTCTGAAGCTGAAGACTGAACTCCAGATGGACCCCGATGATGGTCAGCCAGTTCTTCTGTTACTGCTGAATTGGGTCTGGATGGAACTGGTTGATGGCCAGCTGTATCAACAGGTGTTTGTTTCCTGTAAAACGAACCACGGAGGATATCATCCACATCTTGATCCCCCACTGGCTTGAACACTCGTTATCCCTCCTGGAAGAATGGATCATCCTCAACACCACATGGCTCCAAGTGAGAAGATGACTTAAGAAGCACCGCCTTGTTCTTTGCAGAGTGTGAGAAAAGCTGATCTTTATAGCATGCCAAGCATTCTTTAAGCGGGCACGTCTACTCTTCTTCCTCTTATTTTGTGTTTGTTGTTCTAAAAGCAAAAAACAAAATATTATTTTGCGAGTTGTAAAATCTCACATATATGTCCGAAATTTTGTTGAAAATATTCAACAAGTGTTTGATCCATGAACCAGGAAGGAAATCACCATCTTAATCGCCCACTGGCTTGAATCACGTAATTCTGTCTGGATAAATAGGTCTTCCTCAACATCACATGGCTCCAAGTGAGAAGATGAAGGGATAGGTACCACCTTGTTCTTTCCAGTCCAAGTGAAGGCACTCTTTATGGTCCGCCAGGCTTTCTTAATTGCTTCGGGTAGTTTTTTTCTGTTTTTATTTTGTAGAAAAACAGAGACATCTCAAACAATAGAAATGACCAGCACATACAAGAAATTAAACACATAACAGTAAATCTGCTAAATTTGTCAAATATCTCATTATACCAATATAAAAATGAGTCTAAACAGCTAGTCTGTTATGATGTTTGTCTTGTGGTCCCCTGTCAGTCTTGTCATTTGGTTTGGTCCTGCTCAGTTCTGTTCATGTCATGTCATGTGTTTTGTATTCTATTTTTAGATCTTTTGTTTCTCCGTCAGGGCGCCCGACCCCTAAAGACACATACCTAGGACTTTTGGACTTGGTGCCAGATACTCATTACCCTGCTTATTCAAGTTCACTCAAAATGAACCACTCCATTCACAACTCTATCCATACTTGTTCAAGGGAGTTTTGTGGCTGTAAATGAGACCCCCCTGACATTCAACGGGTCACCCTTCATTTTGGACAAGGTCGAGGCTTCCCATAAACATTTTTTGGAGGGGGGCTGTACACCATGGATTCAGCTGGCCAGAAAATCCACAGTCGCCACCCCTGCCCGCTCAGCTATGGTGTCCGCTCCTGCCTGCTCCATCCTGGCGTCCGGCCCTGCCAGCTTCGCCCGGCCCTGCCAGGTCCGCCCTGGGCCCCGGCCCTGCCAGCTCCGCCCTGGGCCCCGGCCCTGCCAGCTCCGCCCTGGGCCCCGGCCTGGGCCCCCGGCCCTGCCAGCTCCGCCCTGGGCCCCCGGCCCTGCCAGCTCCGCCCTGGGCCCCGGCCCTGCCAGCTCCGCCCTGGGCCCCGGCCCTGCCAGCTCTGCCCTGGGCCCCGGCCCTGCCAGCTCCGCCCTGGGCCCCGGCCCTGCCAGCTCCGCCCTGGCCCCCGGCCCTGCCAGCTCCGCCCTGGCCCCCGGCCCTGCCAGCTCCGCCTTGGCCCCCGGCCCTGCCAGCTCTGCCTTGGATTTCGCCTCTGGCCTCAACAGTGGTCCCTCCTTGTTCATGTCCACAGGCACAGAACTGGCCCTCGTCTCGTGCACCTCCCTGGTTTCTTTGTTAGTTTGTTCTTATTAAAAAACCTTAATACTGCAATTGGATCCACCCCTCATCTATTCTTTGGTCTTTTTGTTACATAGTCAAACTACACCTAAATATTATCTAACATATTTCATTGGAAAGTGGCACCTTTACATATAAATAATAGTAAAAATAACTTATTTATTTCACCGATAAATTAATGAATAGAGTAAGAATTTTACACATAGGTTTTTGCACAATTGTTACTAGTTTATCGCTCAGTCAGATCATAGGTTCAAACGATTACTTAAGCTTGCACGTGTTTGACGTCACACGTTGTTACGCTCTCAAACCAAAACAGTTTATCAGTAAGAGTTTTTACAATATAGATTTTTTTATAGATGATAGTTTTCTTGGAATATTTTCACAAAGTTTTTAGTCAGAAAAATTCTAATTGAAGGGCATGATGAACTCGTTGCTACGCCAGTAAACAAACAAAGTAAGATCCCAGTGATTGGCTGAAATGGTTTTCATGCTGGTGTTAAAGTCTATAAAAAATTTGGAAATGGAAACCAAGCAGTAGTTTGGTTGTATTGTATTGTAATTTCAAGATAATTGGTTCCAGTTTCCAACGTTCAGTGAAATATCTTTCTTTGTGTTATGAAGAATTAATGTAACTGACAAGAGGTTGAGTAAAATGATGATAGAAATGTGGTTTTTGGTTAAACTATCATTTAAGACTCGATCTCTGGTAGGCATGCGAGAGCCACACTGTGGTCCGTGTATGCTTCTCCAAAATAAATTGACTGTAAAAAAATTAAAATGATAGTGAAATGAATGGCTGAATCGAACTTTGATGCACATTAACTAGAGTTTAAATTTCAGCTTGGTTTTCACAGGCAGGTCACATACATTTAAACCTGGAATTTTTTTTTAAAGGTTACTATTTGTTTAGATCCCTAAATTAGTGTAACAATTTTTAAGAAATCCCTTTTAAAGGACGACTTTTAGGACTACATCAAACTTCTAGAGTATTATTGGTCCGTTGTTGTAATGATTATGTTTGATTCTGAATCTAAGCATTTTTTATTGCGCCTTTATAAACCACCAAAGTCACCATGTCTCCTGTTGGTTTCTCAAATAAGCTTTGGGGATCTAGCCCTGCGGTTAAGTTTGTTTAAAAATAAACATTGTCAATAAATTCTGAGTTTCATCTTAAGTAAATGTACCGTTTTATCACCTGCCCTGTCTTGCTTTATACATTTAAGGGACACCACATTGAGCAAACTATTAATTGAATTACTAATTAATCAGGTATTACTAAATATATTTTAATCATATTTTCATAAAAGTTATGATTTTCTAAAAAACCATTATCAATAAAAAACAAAAACTTTAGGGAGGATGGTGTGGTCATAGATTTTTATTTTATTTTTGTAGTATTTGCCTCTGCATGTTTTAAATGAATTGTATGCTATTAATACTTAATGCATGCAAGCTTGTTTCTCAAGTTTGAATTCTCTTAATCTTGGTATACTGAATTCATTACATATTACACACAAATTAAACCCAGATGGTTGTAGGCACTATGGATGTTGTTGTTGAGTTTGTTTTTGTTTTCTGAAGACATCCACCTAGCAGTGGCAAATTTATATTCAGAAAAGCATGAATAAGCATCTTGACTTTCTACATTAATATTAGGTAAAATACCAAGTGCTGAAATAAATGTCATACAATGGTTCTATAAAATTTTGCACCGTTTTTGTGTCTACGTATACTCCAATTGTGATAGTGGTGATCTGTTACCTTCAATCTGCTAGGATTATAAAAGGATACGGCTGAGTTTTACTCCTGCTTAAACCACTTGTGATCCATGAACTCGTCCAACGTCAGACTTCTGGCTAGGTCGTACATGCTCCATTTTATCAAGTCAGTACATTCTATATGTGTGAGAGGAACACTTATTCATTTACGTATCTGTTTGTGTGTCAATTCT
The DNA here is from genome assembly GCA_033220385.1 of Triplophysa yarkandensis. Classification (NCBI taxonomy): domain Eukaryota; kingdom Metazoa; phylum Chordata; class Actinopteri; order Cypriniformes; family Nemacheilidae; genus Triplophysa; species Triplophysa yarkandensis. Next base: position 16,427,190 of record CM065672.1, read on the forward strand.
TACAATCTAGATTTGGTGAATGGTTTGCATATAGAAGTGAATTTCTTTTGATTTCTTACCTTCAGATAACTCGACTGAGACATTGTAAAGGCCACAAACCATGTCAGAAAGCAAACGACCCAAACCCTTGACTACAGATTTAACAGCATTTTCGCGGTCTGTTAACGAGTAAGCAATATCACAATCAACACAAAGCTTGGGTTGGCAAAATTGTTTCTGAAAGGGTGATGACATCAGTCCTTAGTGTACAACTTACCACAGTATCCAGGGCCTGGAGGGTCTTTAGCTGTGATGAGCCCGCCAGATCCAAAGTCTATAAATTTGATCTGCAGCGTTTTTCTATTGACCAGGACATTCCACATATGCATGTCACCATGGGTGACGCCGTGATCAATCCAGTGTTTGGCTGCGATCGCTGCTTGCCGCATAAAATGACGTGCCAGTGTCTCATCTAGACCACTTTGGTGTTCATCCACAAAGTCATACATTGTAATGCACGGTGACGGGTATTCCAATATCAAGATGTGTCGGTCTATTTCCTCAAACCAGTCGAACATTTGGACAATGTAGGGGCACTTTTCAGGTTTGTGAAGCTGCAAATTTACAGCCACTTCACTGAACACAGGGTTTATATGCCCAGGCTAGTAAAAAGAAAACATTAGAATATGTTAGCTTACTGTAACATTCATATAAATCAACTCTGTTGGATCAAATACATTGGGGTCTCAAAATCTGGGATCACCATGAAAGGATTTGGAATAATAAATATTTGAGAGTTAAGAGATAAAACTGTGTCTTGTTTCTGATTTGCTTATTTGTATGCAACCTAAGAAATAGTGCATTATCCCATAATGTAACATAATCCCAGATTTTGGGACCCCATTCTATGAGATATTTTAGATAATAAATCTTGCCAACTTACAATATGCAGTTTGAGGCTGCCAGCCCTATTTCTTATACATTTGATGGCAACCTGCAACAAGAAAAAAAACACACAGGTAAGCTTTACAGCATTACATCACACTCACAGTCTTTAAATGGATCAAAACATTGAACATCTGTATGTTATATAGCAAATGTGTTTCTACCTTCTGGCCATCAGATCTGCGGATTCCCCTATGCACAGTGCCATAGCAGCCTGATCCAAGTTCGGGGCCCATTTTATAAAGCAATGAAAATGACCCTAAAAAACAATAAATGCAAAAGAAAGGAATGAGACTTAATAGAAAGATTGAAAATTAGAATTTCAAAACCTTTACAAGAAACAAGTGTGACAGTACAAAATAGGACAAAATAATGAAGGAACATTATACTCACGTGGCTGATGATGAGCTTGATCTTCTGGAACTGCTAATTTGAGCCCAGATGGACCTGGTTGATGGTCAGTTGGACTTCTGGAAGCTGCTGACTGGAGTCCAGATGGACCTGGCTGAAGGTCAACCCGGCTTTTTAAAGTTGCTAACTGAAGTCCAGATGGATCTGGTTGATAGTCAGCTGGTTCCTCTGGAAATGCTGAAAGGAGTCCAGATGGATCTGACTGATGGTGAGCTTGGTTTTTTGGAACTGCTGACTGGAGTCCAAATAGACCCGTTTCATAGTAAGCTGGCTCTTTTGGAACTGCTAAAAGGAGTCCAGATGGACCTGGGTGATGGTCAGCTGGTTCTTCTAGAACTATTGACTGGAGTCCAGATGGACCTGGGTGATGGTTAGCTGGGTCTTCTGGAACTGTTAAATGAAGTCCAGAAGAACCTAGATGATGGTCAGCCTGTTTTTCTGAGCTTACAGACTGGAGTCTTTGCTCCCCACTACAAAAACCAGGAAGGAACTCACCAATGTCGTGAAGGCCCACTTGTTTGAAAACTTGTAATTCTGTCTGAACGAATGGATCTTCCTCAACATCACGTGGCTCCATGTGAGAAGATGAAGGAAATGGCACCACCTTGATCTTCCCAGAGCGAGAGAAGGTGCCCTTAATTTCACGCCAGGTTCTTTTAAAGCCGACATGGATACTCTTCTTCTTTATCTTCGCCCCACTTTGTGTTTGTTGTTCTATAAGATAAACAAAAAGGAAGATAATTTTACAATCCTTAAAGTAAATATACAAGATATCAATCTGTTGAATGTCAGAAATCTCAGTCAGCTGCACATCTCTGCCACAGTTTAAACTACACCTTACACTAATCTAACACATTATTTTACAGTTTAATAATAGTTGGCACTTTGACAAACATGTTACAATAATTGTACAATCTTGAACTGTTGGTTGTTTGTAACTATTGTGATGTGCTTAACCTATTTCAGCTGTTAAAAGTTAAATGGTAAATTAGACTTGCACTAAAACAATTAACAATTAAAAGTAATTCCTCAAGTACTTTTCTCCTTTTGAGATGAACCTGGTTGTTTGTCAGCTGGTTCCTCTTGAGCTGCCGTCTGAAGTCCAGATGGACGTGGCTGAAAATCTTCCTTCAGATCACATGGATATGAGTGAGAGGGTGAAGAAACAGGCACCACGTTGATCCTTCCAGAGCGAGTGAAGGCACCCTTTATAGCCTGCCAGGGTCTCTTAAAGCTGGCCCTTTTACCCTTCTTTTTGTTTCCGTTTGTTTGTTTTTCTATAAGGTAAAGAAATAACAACTTTGGTGTGTTTAAGTAAAATAAATGGTGGAAAATTACAATTTCAATACCACAGTAAACATAAAACATTATCTCTAAAACGCTTTACTCAATCTTAGACAAACCTGGTTGATGGTCTGGAGCTGCTGAATGGAGTCCAGATGAACCTGACTGAGGATCAGCTGTATATTCAACAAGTGTGTGATCCACATTACATGAACCAGGGAGGACATCACCCACGTCTTGATCGCACACTTGCTTAAAAACTCGTAATTCTGTCTGGATGAATAGATCTTCCTCAACATCAGATGGATCCGAGTGAGAAGATGAAGGGATAGACACGACCTCGTTCTTTCCAGAACTAGAGAAGGCATTCTTTATGGCCCGCCAGGCTTTCTTAAAGCCAGCATGGATGCCCTTCTGCTGTCCTCTGTTTGATTGTTTTTCTACAAAATAAAAACAGAAAAAGAGAAATCTTAAATAATAGAAATGACCATCAGAGACAAGAAATATAACCCATAACAGTCAATCACACACACGCACGCACGCACGCACGCACGCACACACACACACACACACACACACACACACACACACACACACAACAATAATAATAATAAACATGAACATTCTACAACAGATTGCTTATAATATATGATGATAATTCAAGTCAATATAAAGTAAGTTTATTTACCTTTGGTGTCTCTGTCTTGGGTGTGAAGATGATCTGATGACGTCACGATTTCTTCATCTTTCTTCCAGCCTACAGGTAAAGGCGTGACGTCATCAGTGAGCGGTGCAGGTGAGAACACACCGACGCAACCGACCCGAGCGACAGCGTCAGCCCTCGCCCATTTACTAAAAATATGAAACATATTTCTCTGATGTTCGATAACACGAAGTGAACCGTAAGCGACCGAACAGCAGAATGAGCAGCAAACTCTGTGAACTTATCGACAACTACAGTCCACGGCGCGCCTCAGGGAACACGGATGCTGATTGGTCTAGAGGGCGTTCCATTAAGCCTTCAGGTAAAGCGCTGATTGGTCGGTTTCGCTCACTGAGCGATCACTGGGAGTAGAGTGATAAAATAAAAGCCGCCATTTAATACAAAATAAAAGCACATCTTCAATTTAGATTTAAGACTTTTTTATAAAGATGTGTTTAATGTTTTTTGTTGTGAGTTTTTTTTAAATGATTAAGTATTTTAGAATTAAGTAAAAGATTTCAAATGAAGAGTTTTTATCTAAAGCAAAACACTAAAATTAAACATTTAAAAATAATGAAATAAATATGATATATTATATTAAATATATTTTATTAGATGCTGTATTTGTTTTGTCTTCACAATGTTTATTTACGTCACTAGCTAAAGTTTTATCTGCATTTCATCTAAGAGGAGTTTGGGGATTGTGTTGTCATAGAAACATAAAATAAAAATGTTATATTTGATTATCTTCAGTGATGTCACCTTTGGACGGGAATTGTCAGAAATATTTTCTTGTTATTTTCTCGACAGATTCTTTATATTTGGCGTCAGATGTGAAATAAAGAGAAGCGTGTAGACCAGATCCAGTAAACTTGTAGAAGAATTTGTGTTTTGAACTTTGTTTACTGAATTATGGGCTGTGTGAGTATAATCTGTTGTTAAAGAGAGTGTCAGATATTAGTTTTAAATACTGTCATAGTTTCACTGAGTTTATGTTCATTTATTTTCTAAACTCATTGCTGTGCCATAAAGGGCTGATAAAGTTATAGTTTATATCCGTAGCACTCGTGATCACAGAGATATTAGTTGTTTCTCTTTAAGATAGAGATCCGTGTTATGGCCTTACATCTATATTGAGATATACATTACAGCCTTTGTGATTATGATATATATTACGATATATAAATTATAAATGAACCATTTCAGAATATGTTACATAGACTCTAAGGAAAGCCAAACTGTTAAATGTATTTAATGTATGTAGCATTATATGTTCTTTCCTTCTAAAAGGCACTATACTTAGTTTAAGTGCTTGGTTTGATGAACAATAATTTTCTTTGTATTTCACTAATTACTTTAAAACTTTCAAAAGTTACGCCTGCATTGGTTTTCTTGTTGCGGACCATCCACTGTAGCGGTGCGTGGTCTATAAGTAATGTGAACCTTCTCCCGAGGAGATCGCAGCTCCAGGACCGCCCACTTGACGGCCAAGGCCTCCTTTTCCACGGCTGCTTGTTCCGTTCGGCTTTGGTCAGCTTTCGGCTGATGTAGATGATGGGATGTTCTTCTTCCTCAAAGCCCTGCAAGAGGACTGAACCAAGGCCCGTCTCCGAAGCGTCTGTTTGCAGCAGGAAGAGACAGTTGAAGTCCGGGGCTCTTGGGACCGGCTCCGATGTTAGGGCCTTCTTCACCTGCTGGAAGGACACGTCCATTTCCGGGGTCCAGGTTACTTTCTCTGGCTGTCCCTTCCTTGTCAGGTCTTTCAGGGGAGCAGCCAGAGAGGAGAAGTTAGCGATGAAGCAGCCATAATATCCCGCCAACCCCAAAATTGCGCATGATCGTCTCCACTTTCTTCTCCTGAGGCTTAATCAAGCCTCGTCCTACCTTATACCCCAGGTCCTTGGCTTTGTACTGGGCAAGGTTGCACTTCTTGGGGTTGGCGGTGAGTCCGGCCCATCGTAGCTCCCTCAGCACTCTCCGGAGGGGGCGGAGATGTTCATCCCAATGCTCAGAGTGGACGACGACATCATCAATAAAGGCCGCTAGGAAGGCTTGGTGTGGCCGGAGTACTATGTCAATGAGGCGCTGAAATTCTGCTTTTTTCAGCGTTTTACAGACTCACGGCAGGATTTCGTTGTCAGGCCTGCTTCATAACAAAGTTGTGTAGGTGGTATCTCAACCGCTCTGAGGTGCTAAAATCCTTAACTTCTGGAATTCTTCACTTGAAACAATAACATCACCATTAATGCTTAAATGTAAGACGCCCACTTCTGTAAATCAAAGTGGAGAAAACAAACTTCAGAGGAGATTAAAAAAGGCATATTGTTATATTTTTCATGGAGTTTCTGATAACCCTCAAAGACTTGCAGGTTAATCTCTGAATCGCTGTTCAAGTTGTTGATGTTAAATACGGCTCTGCTTTTTCTGGGAATGTGACCTCGGAACAGACATGAGATCATTAGAGACTGCGTGTAACTGATGTGTTTTTCTTCCATCACTCAAGCCACTTTTAATTCTGTCATCTCTCTCTGTGGTTCTCCGTGAAACAGGCGAGTGTTTGACCAGGGAGCTTTAAAACGGCTTGGTCCCGGCCCCAAAAAAAAATTCTTGAAAATTCGTTGTCATTTTAGTTTTTCTGTGCATTCCTTCATAACTGCTCACATGAATTGATGAACATTTATTTTTTTTTTACTCTCAGCAGACTTGAGTTCATTATTCCACGGTTACTCTTAGTTTAACTGTATCTGAAACATCATCGTTTTGATATGCAATCAAGCACCATTTTGGGCACACCATCATCCTCTCATTAGGATTCTCATTATGCACAAACTTTTTTCTATTTGAGTTGAGTTTTTGTTCCCTGTACACAAAGATATCTTCTCTCATTATCCTCCAGCAAATATATATATATATATCTTGACTTCCATAAAAAGCTAGCATATATGCATATTATTATTAATATTTAATTATTATTATTTATATTGCATATTTAATGAATAATCTAGATAACATGGCTTGTATGATGGGTCTTAAAAAAGCACATTATCAAAAATATTTCTCAATTTGTTTACATTTTGACATGGATTGCTGCTGCTAAAGTCATTTTGGGATATCAGAACACTTGAAGAAAGTTGGTCATTGAACAGAGCTCGTTTCCTTCTTTTGAGTAGACACAAAATGAACACAAGCGGATATAGCGCCATCTAATGGACCGTTGTACACTGTGCCCCAATACATTTTATCTTTACATTTCATTTTAATTATTATCTAATTGTTCTGAGGAGTTTATATGAGGAAACACTCAAGTTAAGATGTATTATCTAAAAGCTAGTTTATATATATTATATATATTTTATATAATCCTTTTTAGTCTCTGGTATTGAACCCATGATCTAAAACATCTCAAAATTAAATTAAAAGATTTAAAACAATTGAAAAGCAAGTAAATAAGGACAAAAATGTTAAATATAAATTAGCTTTTAGATAATGCATCTTGACTTGAGTGTTTTCTTCTTATAAATTCATCAGAACAATTAGATAATGAGATTTGTCATATTCGTTATGTTATATATATATATATAAAATGCTTTTTAGTCTCTGGTATTAAACCCATGATGTAAAACAACTCAAAATGTATATGATATAATGCAGTAAGGCTCTTTGAACAAAAGAGTATATGTTTGCTTGAAATAAAGACTATTTTGAAGAATGTTGGACAGTTCTGGGGTTTATTTTTTACACCTTTTCTATTTTTTCTACTATGGTTGTGAATGGGGCTCAAGAACTGTTTGGACACAAATATTTGTCCAAATATCTTCTAAGCAGAACAAAGACATTTATTCAGCAAACAACTAATAAATAGTGAGAATGCTCCCCTGTTGTGTGTCTGACATGTTGTTTGTTGGGATGTGGGGAAGTATTATTAATTTATTTGTTAAAGAGCGTTTCCCTTAAAATAAAGTGAACACAAGTGACCTGTGTTTTATTAAGACAGCAAATCATCCAGAACATTTATAATACATAGAATATGTACTGGACTACGATATTAAGAAACGTTATTTACAAATAAACATTAAAGTATTCAAACTTGTTGTTATCATATTAATGCATTAGGATGGTTACAGAATAAAAGAAGCTCTTTAGTAACACAAAGAAAATCAATAAATGAAAAAGAATGTATTTCATGAAATAATTGTGGCACAAATAATTGTCACTTAAATACATGTACAAACAATAAAAGATCTAATACTGTTTAAATGGAAAGATCCCCATAGATTTAACAATTATATTAATAGCATATTCAAAAATAACAACTACAGGCATTTACAGTGTGCTGACAAAGAATAATGACAATAGCTCTCATTTAGTGGGTCCAGCCCACCATAGAGTTAAAATGATCAAGAATCTGTGATTTATGATTTATGACCAGCTTGATTCTTTTTATGAATCATTTGTAGCTGTTTGACAGAACATCTCTTTTAGGTCTGCCTCGCCTGATTGCTGGTTTCTTTAGGAGACCAAATAGTAATGAGGGTACTTCCATCCAACGGAGCAAAGAAAGGGTACAACTTCTCATTCTCAGTTTGCATATCGCTGTTATCGTTCCACAGATGTCAGGTGGTCAGAATGGGCAACAACACTTCATCCCCGCTGACCCTAAACACTGGTGCTCCTCAGGGCTGCGTTCTCAGCCCACTCCTGTACTCCCTGTACACGCACGACTGTACAGCCACACACAACTCCAATGTCATTGTCAAGTTTGCTGATGACACAACTGGGATAGGCCTGATCACCGACAACGATGAGACGGCCTACAGAGAGGAGATGAGCACCCTGACTAAATGATGTCAGGAGAACCACCTCTGACTAAACACTGACAAGACTAAGGTGCTGTTGGTAGATTTCAGGAGACAGAGCAGAGAACAATATACCAATCAGACATCAGACATATCCAATATACGATATGCCATACACTGCCTTTTGATTCCAAAGTTTGACACTGGACTATACATATACTCTGCACTTTATACAACAGTCTACCAATTACAACTGTACATTATCCTATTCACTTCTTTACTGTATTCAGATCACGTTCACTCTGCTGCACTTAGCATATTTTTATGCAAATCCTGTTTACATAATACAGAACATGTACATGTGTGTCTAGTGTGTAATGTATTTGTAGTGCTTAATGTATGTATGTACATACTGCGATGAATGTTTTCGACTGTAAGTTTTGTCCAATAATGTTGTAGTCTGTTTTATATGTTATATTAACTGTACTGCAATTTTTCTGGAGCAAGCTCCTAAGAATTTCACTCACCAGGTCACATGAGCTGTGGTAATGTGACAATAAAAGTGAATTTTGATTTTGACTTTAAAGTTTCTTATGAAGGTTTTGATGTGTGACTTGCTCTCTGCATTGTAGAAAGAAATCTGTCCCTCCTCATAATCAATGTACTAGATCCCCATCTTTTGGAGCACCAGAGTATGCGGCAGGGGGTATCAGGATTGGTTCATGCAAAGAACTGTCTTATGCTGCGCCATAGGGCCCGATAACCATTAGATGGATTCATTGGAATGCGGCCGTGTCGTCACTCCAACTTTCCAATAACCGTTGTTTGCAATATTCAGTTCCGAGTAATGGCGACAGTTGGTGTAGCCTTCCCAGCCCAGGACACAGGACCAACCATCAAAGCTCTGAGGGCTATAGGGCAGATCGGCCTCCCTTAGACCCTTCTGAACCTTTTTTTGGTCATGGGATCAGGAGTTACATCAGCTGATTGAGTAAATGAGGCACAGACTTTAGAACTGACACACAATTATGGAACAAAACAATTTGTGTTGCACACATTGGGAGTAAACTTGCAAATAATCTAGATTAAACAACCTTATGCTGGGTTCACACCAGACGCGTGTAGTTCGACGCTTGAACATTTAAGTTAATTTGCGTGTAAAATTTGCCTCCAATGTGTCATTCGCGCAGAGGGGAGGGAGAGGAAAATTCATTTTATTGTAAAACAAAGTGATTAAACTTAATGTGACGGCTTTAGTTATAGTCTCGATATGTGTATAGAGCTCAAATTGAGTAAAGATAATTATTTTTCTTCACAAAATTTCTTCCAGTAAATATCACTTGTATTCCTGTCAATGTTAAAGAATAATAAAAGTATAATGTGGATTTATAAAGCCATGATGACTTTATCCTCAATGTTTGTTTTAGATAAAGCAAGCTCCTGATTGGTTAATGTTAAATTTTTTCAACTAACGCAATTCGGGCCTCAGTAAATCTCCTCGCGTCTATTCGCATCTTTGCATTGATTTGACATGTAAATCACTCACGCCTGAAGCTCTATTCACTTCTAGTGTGAATGCAGCATTAGTGTACTATATGTTACATGTTACCTGTACTGCGTTGTTTTTGGAGCAAGCTCCTAAGAATTTCACTCACCAGGGCACATGTGCCGTGGTTATGTGACAATAAAAGTGAATTGAAATTGAATTGAATTCTTGTCGAGGTTTCCATTGGGAAGTTTCTTAAAAATAAACCTGGCAGCTTCACAGCTGCATAAGGTTAGCACGTCATGTGTGATGACGTCATTTCACAGTAGGTATACACACACAGGTTAGAAGACTCCCTCTCTTTTTTTAATCGATCGATAAGAGTCTCCCTAAGGGGAACATGTACTAGGGGACACAGCAGACAAGGACAAAGACATCAACCAGACACACATAACAAAATAAATAAGGGACAAAACAGATGGGATGACTTAATAAAAACAACATAGACTGGATGGGAGGAGGAGGAACAAAAAGTCCAGACTGTGGGGTACAAGATGTAGGTGTGACAGTGAGTGTCGTTGGGGCTTGAGTCCGTATGGGCTTAGGGCTGGGTTTGGGCACCCGAGTTCTTGCCCGCACTGATGACCCCGAGGGCGCTGAAGCGGCGGAGAATGCCGGCTATACCGGCGCTGAAGCCGCGGGGAATGCCGGCTGCACCGGCGCTTAAGCCGCGGGGAATGCCGGCTGCACCGGCGCTTAAGCCGCGGGGAATGCCGGCTGCACCGGCGCTTAAGCCGCGGGGAATGCCGGCTGCACCGGCGCTTAAGCCGCGGGGAATGCCGGCTGCACCGGCGCTGAAGCCGCGGGGAATGCCGGCTGCACCGGCGCTGAAGCCGCGGGGAATGCCGGCTGCACCGGCGCTGAAGCCGCGGGGAATGCCGGCTGCACCGGCGCCGGGAAAGGACTTGGATCCGGGACAGGACTTGGATCCGGGACAGGACTTGGATCCGGGACAGGACTTGGATCCGGGACAGGACTTGGATCCGGGACAGGACTTGGATCCGGGACAGGACTTGGATCCGGTGCTGCGAGCTGGACCCGCTGCTTCTTCCTCTTCGAGTGGCAGGTGAAATTAAGAGGTCGCAGGAGGGGGCGGGACCAACTCTGCACCCGAGGAATCCGACGGGGAGTCCCAGGACTTCCTTCTGGATCTTCAGACAGGACTGAAACAGGGAGTGGGGAGCTGACGGCGCTGGAGCTGGGAGGAGCTGAGCCCCCCATTATGGACGTGGCCAGGATGCAAGCGTCCGGGAACGTGGCCAGCGGGCTGGAACCCCAGGTTGGACCTGCAGGCCAAGGATCATCCTGGTTGATCACATACCTGACCATGTGCGAGAAAGGGAGGGACCTCAGCAACGCCATCTCGCTGGGCTTGAGGGACTTGGTGAGACAGCTGTTGAAGATCACCGCCTTCTCCCTCTCCCCAAAATTGGTATGTGCCACGACCGTCTCGAAGGCCTGGGCAAAGATTCGGGTGCCTCGGTTCTCCTGGCGAAACCCGAACATTAAGCGGAACTCCTTGTTCCGCAGCCCGGTGTTGTCAATGCCTGCTGGGTTCTGATGGTGTCGTTGCATTCTGTCACGGTGAGGTGGTGCGGGAGACCCCAAATGCAGGCACGTGAAACAGGATCAGGGGGGAATGAACAAGACTTTAATAAAAAACACAACAAAACAAAAACCCACAATGGGGAAAACAATAACACAACTAAAACACGACTGGGACCTGGAACAACTAGACAAGGCAAACAGGGCAAGACTAGAACACCATCTTTCGATAACATGATATCCAAAATGACATGAGTAACAAGTGTTACACGAGGAAACAAGTGCAATGTAACGACACAGGACAGAAAACACAAGGGCTTTAAATAGGGATAACAAGGGATAACGACACAGGGCAGGTGTGGGGAATGAAACAATCACGGGAAGATAGACAGGATAACAAGGGGGCGGGGTCAAGAGACGAGACAAGAGAGCACATGGCATGTCAAACCAAACAATACCATGTGACCCTCACACACAACACAGGTCTGACATGACCAAGAGAGGCAGAAACAGTTATAGTTTTAATTAGTAATGTTATACTTGTATAATATGAAGTAGTTGAGAAAAAATCAGACAAATTTATAGTAATAGAATGTAAATATTTATTCAGAAACTATGTACACAATATATACATTTTACTATATACTGTGAGCTCTGCATGGATGTTACAGGTTCTTACTGTCTGGTACATATGGCAAAGGTTTCCAGCTTGTGATGACATGCAAACAGATTTCTGTGTCACTATGTACTACCTTTGAAGTAAACATGAATGATAGTCAAAGGTGCCTCAGAACGGTTTAATTTATTAAATTCTTCAAAAATTGTTATTAAAAAACAAAAATTTTAATTATAATTTGAATATTTTTTCTACTTTAGCAATCAATGGTGATCCAAATATCTGTTTTGTGTTTAACCTAACAAATAAATGTATACATGTTTGAATTCACTTTAGGGTAATTAGTTCATGATAGAAGTTCATTTTTTCATGAACCATCTCTTAAAAACCATTAAAACTGTGTTGGGCACAAGATCAAATTCCCAGTCAATGATTCAGAGTGTTTATGATTTTAAATTATAACACAGCAGCACAGAAACACACCGTCAAGGAGTCAGAGTTTTCCTACGGGTCTCGCTTACATGAGATACAAAATAATTATTCTGTCATCATTTACTCACCCTTTAGTTGTTCTAAATCCAAACACATTTCTTTGTTCTGATGAACACAGAGACAGATATTTAGAAGAATGTAATCCAACAGTTCTGAGAACCCGTTGCCAACCATAGGAAGAAAATGTGTTATTTCTTTATATGTTTTGAACAAAAAATAAGATATTTTGAAGACTTTAGGACAGCTCAAAGTTCCTTCTATGCTAGTCGGTGTTGTCCTAGAACTGTTCCGTGTATTTTTCTAAATATCTTCATCTGTGCTCAACCAAACAATAAATGCATACTGGTTTAGAACAAATAACGAGTGAGTAATTCACAGCAGAACTTTTGGGGTTGAATTATCTCTTTATTACCTAGGAAGGACTTCAACAGTTATACAGTCAAATACACATTTTATGGCGAGCTGCTTCACTCAGTTTATTATATATTTGTGATGTGATTTTATTGTTTTATAGTTTTAACTAGTAATGTTATACTTTTATGAAATCATGTGAAGAAGTTAAGAATAATACAGACAAATTTATAGTGATAGAATGTAAATATTTATTCAGAAACTATGTACACAATATATACATTTTACTATAAACTCTTAAGGTCTGCATGGATGTTACGGGCAGAGCTTCTTAATCTCTGGTACATATGGCAAAGGTTCACCGCTAATGTCGACATGCACACGTGGGGCACATTTATTTAAGGTTGATTTGAAAAAGATCTCTTTGACTTGGATGCGTCCATCAGGTTGATCTTCTTCAAGAATGGTGGGGCAGTCAGGTCACACGGAGACCTGACTTTAGACTGTAAGGATGAGGTCTGACAGAGGATGTTTTTAACATTGAATCCACTACAGCACGAGACATTCTTTGATGCTCTTCTATGCTGGTTCTTACTCTCTGGTACATATGGCAAAGGTTTTCAGCTTGTGACGACATGCAAACAGATTTCTGTGTCACTATTTACTATTGTTGAAGTAAAAATAATGATAGTCAAAGGTGCCCCATAACAGTTTAATTTATGAAGTCTTGTCTTGTGATTCAAGTCAGCTGGAGGTAGCCCAATCATTAAAATGAATGACTTCCGGACACTCTTGATGCACTTTCCTGCAGCGGTGTGAACGTAATGCAATACATTTTGCATCCTGAGCTATCATTTGAAATCTTTGCATTACAGCCTTGTAATAAATATTTGTGTTAAAAAAAAGTGACAGCATGAGCATCAGTACTCTGAGTACCATCCAAACTGTGAAACGCACCATGGTGACCCAAAAGAAGACTTAAGTAGTATGGGCCAGTGGATCAGAAGATGTGTCAAAACATCCTGTTGGCTTGAAGTAAGGACAAAGCTTTAAGAAAGCAAGCAGCTTTGAAGGAAATGGAGAGACAGAGGGTGTTCGACTGACAGCCATCCTCAAGCGCTGCCGCACCCAGAAGAAGCAAGGCAGAAGAGGAGGCTCTGGCCAGAAGAAGCAAGGCAGAAGAGGAGGCTCTGGCCAGAAGAAGCAAGGCAGAAGAGGAGGCTCTGGCCAGAAGAAGCAAGGCAGAAGAGGAGGCTCTGGACAGAAGAAAAGCAGTGCAGAAGAGGAGGCTCTGGCCAGAAGAAGCAAGGCAGAAGAGGAGGCTCTGGACAGAAGAAGCAAGGCAGAAGAGGAGGCTCTGGACAGAAGGAGGCATGTGGCCAAACAAGGCAAGGAAAGCGAGCTTGTGAAACCTTTGTCAAGGCGAAGAAGAAAAAAAAAATATTTTTCAGTAAAACATGCTGTTTCTCTCCATGGCGTTTGAGTCCGTGCGTGTGTTTGTGAAACCCCTGTCAGGGCTAAGGAAAAAATAAATATTTTTCAGTATAATATAAGTAGTGTTTTGGTTCTTTTGTTGCTCTCTTATTTTAGTGTCTGGCGCCTAACACTTGCTTGAGTTCACAATGATGGCGTCAGCGTCGCCCATTCTGACCCCCTGAACACACCCCCCCCCCTAGTCACCTTTTTTCCTCTAATGAGTTTGCAGGTCTGATCTTTAGTTCTTTTCTGTAGATTTAAAGTAGATCCTCTGTACAAACATTTCTGTTTTTCTTGAAGTTTATATTTCTGTATATTTATAGAACATCCCCTGAAGTCTTTACTAACAATTCAGTTTTTTCATCAGACAGATCTGTAGATTTCTTAAGGACTAAGGTTAAAAAACTGTGATATATATATATACACTATTTTAGCCCACATTTTCTGGTATATGTATGTCAACGTTAACTTACAAGTTTAAAACCCATCTTCAGACCAATGACTACTAAATTCAATTCAATTCACTTTTATTGTCACATCACCACGGCACATGTGCCCTGGTGAGTGAAATTCTTAGGAGGTTGCTCCAAAAACAGCGCAGTACAGGTAACATGTAACATGAAACATATAGTGCAGACCACATAAGACAGTGTGCAATATGCACATACATATAATCAGTACACACAGTGTACTATAGACAAACACAGTCGAAACATTCAACACAGTGTGTACATACATACATTTAGCACGAGAAAAACATTAAACTCTAAACACAGAGTGTGCACGTTCTGCATAATGTGAACAATGTGTGCATAAAGATTTTTAAGGTGCAGCAGAGTGGACGTAGTCCTAATACAGTTAGTAGTTGTGCATAGGATGAAGGTAGACTGTTGTTTAAAGTGCAGTGTGTAAATATTGTCCAGTGTTAAACTTGGAGTTAAAGTGCAGTGTGTGACATATTGTGTGCGGGATTGTATCAGTTCTGACTGTTCATGAGTCGGATAATCTGAGGGAAAAAGCTATCCCTCAGTCGACTCATGCGGGAGCGGATGCTGCGGAGACGTCCTCCTGTGGGTAGCATAGAGAGCAGTCTGTGAGATGGGTGGCTGGAGTCCCTGATGATCTTTCGGGATTTCCTTAAGCACCGCCTGGTGTAGATGTCCTGGACGATGTGGCTGGCAGTTCGCACGACCCTTTTCAGAGCTTTGCGGTTGCCAGCAGTGCTGTTTCCAAACCAGGCAGTGATGCAGCTCGTCAGGATGCTCTCTATGGTGCAGGTGTAGAAGGTTCTGAGGATGCTGGGGCTCATGCCAAACTTCCTCAGCCTTCTCAGGAAGAAGAGGCGCTGTTGTGCTTTCTTCAGCACCGCATCAGTATGAATGGACCAGGTGAGATCCTCGCTGATGTTGACGCCGAGGAACTTGAAACTGCTCACCCGCTCCACAGGTGTCTCGCCGATAGTGATGGGTCTGTGTTCTCTGCTCTGTCTCCTGAAGTCTACCACCAGCTCCTTAGTCTTGTCCGTGTTTAGTGAGAGGTGGTTTTCCTGACACCATTTAGTCAGGGTGCTCACCTCCTCTCTGTAGGCCGTCTCATCGTTGTCGGTGATCAGGCCTATGACGGTTGTGTCATCAGCGAACTTGACAATCACATTGGAGCTGTGCGTGGCTGTAAAGTCGTGCGTGTACAGGGAGTACAGTAGTGGGCTGAGAACGCAGCCCTGAGGAGCACCAGTGTTGAGGGTCAGCGGGGATGAGGTGTTGTTGCCCATTCTGACCACCTGACTTCTGCCTGTCAGGAAGTCCAGGATCCAGTTGCACAGAGATCTGTTTAGTCCAAGATTCTGGAGCTTCTCAACAAGTTTGGAAGGCACTATGGTGTTGAATGCTGAGCTGTAGTCCACAAACAGCATCCTCACATAGGAGTTCTTGTTTTCCAGGTGGGAGAGAGCAGTGTGTAGGGTGAAGGCAATGGCGTCGTCTGTGGAGCGATTGCTGCGGTATGCAGGTGTAGAGGGTCCAGTGAGATGGTGATGAAACACGTGACAGAGTCTGAGTACGCCTCGATGTCTTCATCAGACGCTGCCCGGAACATGTCCCAGTCCACGTGATCAAAACAGTCCTGAAGTGTTGCGTCTGATTGGTCCGACCAGCACTGAATTGTCTTGAGGGTGGGGGCTTCCCGCTTCAGTTTCTGCCTATAAGCGGGCAGCAGCAGAACGGAGCAGTGATCAGATTTGCCGAACGGTGGGCGGGGCAGAGACTTGTAGGCGTCCCAGAAAGGAGAATATCAATGGTCCAGTACACGATCACCACGAGTGTTAATGGCAATGTGTTGACAGTATTTTGGTGCAATTGTCCTGAAATTAGCTCTGTTAAAGTCCCCCATGACAATAAACGCTGCCTCTGGGTGCACGGTTTCCTGCTGACTTATATTCCTGTACAGATCCTTAAGTGCCTGTTCTGTGTTGGCTTGTGGATGTAAACAGCTGTGATGATGATCGCTGTGAACTCCCTCGGTAGCCAGAATGGTCGACACAGAAGCATATGAAACTCCGGATCAGGAGAGCAGAAAGATGTAATAGAGTGTTGGTTCCTCTCATCACACCATGAGTTGTTAATAAAGAAACAAACCCCTCCACCTCTGCTCTTCCCTGTGAGCTCTTTAGTTCTGTCCGAGCGGTGCACGGAGAACCCAGTGAGCTCGATGGCTGAATCTGGAACCTCTGCACACATCCAGGTCTCCGTGAGGCAGATAATGCAGCAGTCTCTTGTTTCTCGTTGGTATGAGATCCGTGCCCGCAGTTCACAAAGTTTATTGTCCAGAGACTGAACATTAGCCAGAAGAATGGAAGGGAGAGGAGGTCGAAGAGATCGGCGCCTGAGTCTGACGAGCACGCCGGCTCTCTTCCCTCTTTTCCGGCGGCGTTTCCTCTGTCACGTCCGTGCAGCACAAACAAAGGGTTTCAAAGCGGTGTCTGTAAACAAACCGCCGGCGTTCAGGAACTCAAAGTCCGGTTTTCTGTTCGCGACGAAGGCACCTATGTTAAGAAGTGTTTGCCTGTCGTAAACAGTTAAACAAACAACCTCCAAAACATAGGACAAAAACAAACAAACAAGTAGAACAAACGAAAAACTGCAAAGTTTTTGCGGAGCTCGCAACACGGCAGCCATACTCGGCGCCATCTTGGATTGATTATATCCAAGTGAGTGATTATGAAATTAATTTATTACAATAAATACAAACTAAACATGTTTTTATGGAATGTTAACATATTCTTACGTTTCTTAAAATCTCTTGTGTTTGCTTTAAACAGTATGACAAAAAAAACATCCGAATGAAATAACATTTCACAACAATAAGACAATGAATTTAGCAATGTTGTAAGCACAATTGAAAAAAAAGAATAACAAACAGTTTTAAATTAATGGTGATTACTTCACAAGTGAAAACTTGGTTCAAACCCAGGTAAAAATATCCCAGGTAAAAAAGATCCCAAGTAAAAAAGATCAGTGTCAGGCAAGGCTCCCCATTCTGTGTACCTGTTGTAGGCAAAATGATTGACATTTTAACTCAGACAAAACTGGGATTATAGGTTTACAGCACATCATGAGTTTATATTATAGGATTTTATGTTGTTAAGTCAGTTAACTGATCTATACATAGCAAATATTCGCAAACATCCAGAGCCTTTCCTTCATTTTAATGCCACATGACGTAATTAAAGCAACAAAAGACATGAATAATAAAATCGACTCAGAATCACACAATCCGCAGTGCCAACAAAACATTAACATTACCTTGTTTAGCACACAAACAAATTATTCCCGAAAGTAAACTATTGAAATTTAACGTGTGACAAAAACACATGATGAAAATGCGTCGTGATTCTGAAATAGTCCGATAAATCTGACAGAAACTATGGATTAGGTTAAATGGAAACTTTTGTTACATGGTAGAGAATGGTTAATCATAGCTGGTCAAATCCGTCAATAAAACACACAGAGTAATTAAATTTAAACCGAATTCATGTTAATTTAAAAGGAATAATGACTTATACAACACAGGTACAAGCACTGATTTGAAGAGCTCATGTGATGGCGCGCCAGACTTCTCTCTCGTCTTCCTCTTTCAACTTTCGCGGTTGACAGGGTTATCCCAAAATGCAACGCAAATTAAAAAATACGGGTGAAACACCTGTAAAAACCAGGAAAAAAATTTAATTTTACAGATTTTTTTACAGTGAAGCCACCGGATCCAGCCTGCATCCAAGTCAGAGGGACGAGATGGTGGATCAGGAACTAGAAAGGATCTCTACAGCCCTGAAAGACAGCAGAGACCAGGGGCCTCATTTATAAAGCTTGCGTACGCACAAAACGGAGCTGAAAACATGCGTACGCCAGTTCCTGCGCAAAAGTTGGGATTTATAAAGAAAAACTTGACGTGAAAACATGCGCACCTACACGCAAACTCTGACCCATGCGTACGCACATTATGAAGACAAAGCAGTTTGGCGACACTGATGGGGAGTTGAGGAACTGACTGTGGATGAAGGGAATTAACCCTTTGCACAATGGCAAATAGGTCCCGGTTACAATAAAAAATACAAATAACATTAAATGACCATTATGGGTCCTAAAGATACATACATGCATGTTTAGTTTAAAGACATAAAAGGAACTATATGCTGAGAGTACATAAATGTAATTTCTTTCACATCCATCCTTAAATGGATGTTCGCCTATCACTCATGTGATTAACATGAAGTTGTTAATGATTAAATATGATCACTGAAAACATAAGTAGTCTACTGCAGCAACACTTCAATATATTATTGTATGATGAATGCATTGGCACTGCTGGCATATTATGCCAATGGATGGCAGACTTCAGAGGGACCCACAACACCAGCGTGAAGAGCCTGACCCCCCCCCCCAAAACATGCAGGACATCATCAGGGAGCAAGACTCCGTCAGGGAGTAATGCGCAGTTTGTGAAGAACAACAGTGCAAAGGTCCTTTTTTAAACAAGATCCTTTAATGTAGATGCAATGTCACCCAGCACAACCCTTATTTGCTTCAGCTCATCTGCGATTACAGGCATTGCATTATTTGGGTCTGCAGTACAGCCTCAGTCAGCACCCGTCCACTTCCAGCCGTGCGTATGGCACGGGACGCGCCTGTGCTGGGGACTTCGGGGAACTCGAGAGCCCCCGCAGACTCTGCGCTGGGAGTTTCGTCACACTGGTCTCCCGCAGACTTTGCGAGAATAAGGACTTAACCATTTATTAAAAATGTATTTAATTTAATTGAGCACGCAAGCATTAAAGTTATTTACCAGGTTCCCCTGTATCAGCAAATGTGTGTGTCACTGGGTTGGCAGAGAATCGGGGGCACCTTTGCCCTCACCAGTCACCCACACATTCTGTCAGTGAGAGACAAACCGATTCTTTATTCCCATCTTAAGATCGGAAATACTTCTCTTTTATATCTGGATCGGTTCTGTTTACCACAGCAGTGATGTGTCCACTCTGAATATTATTTTTATTAGTAATTCCATAATATAAAATCACCTTCATTCATCCACCTCACTCACAAGAAACTCTATTTCTGCCTTGCTCTCCATTGCCGTCATGATTTTGTTTTAAAAACACATATTTTTATATTTCCTTGCTCTCTTTTTGATATGCATGGCCACTGAGCTCATTTGCATTGTCTATATATGGTTAAATGTGGGCGGATAGAGGGCGGTACATGAGATTTTTTTGCGTGCGCAGATTATCCGGTAGGTTGTGATTTATAAAGTGAAAATTGCGTGCAGGTGTGCGTACGCATGCTTTTATAAATCTGAATATTTTTTTGCGTACGCTCTTTTTGGCTTTTGTGCG
The DNA here is from genome assembly GCA_033220385.1 of Triplophysa yarkandensis. Classification (NCBI taxonomy): domain Eukaryota; kingdom Metazoa; phylum Chordata; class Actinopteri; order Cypriniformes; family Nemacheilidae; genus Triplophysa; species Triplophysa yarkandensis. Next base: position 16,447,221 of record CM065672.1, read on the forward strand.
TACGTAGAGTTTTAGTAAGGATCCTACGCACACTTTTATAAATGAGGCCCCAGGACATCTAGAGGCCTGGATACAGATCCCCTGCAAAGACCTTACCTCAGACGACCATTGGGATAAGACCTCAGGAAACAGATGATTCTTCTCCACTCTGCAGCCTGCTAATTTAACTGTTGGTTTCTTCTGATCAGAGGAGAACTTGTACCCCAACAGAGCCAGGTCTCTCCCAAGATTTTACTGTCTGAGAGGTGCTGACGGCGCTGACAGTACCTGGATAGTACATGGTTCCGAATGGCGGAGAACCCAGATGTAGGCAGAGGAGTCGATTTAACAAAAAGATTTGAGTACCAACAGAAAACACCTACAATGAGGAAAATGTTAACATAAAATTACAAACCATACTTCCCACGAGGGGACAAGTACAAACAAAACAGGGATCCAAAACTACAATGAGGCACAGGAGAAATAGGGATTGGATACAAACATCAATACAAAACAAACCAGCACAGAACAGCAAACACAAGGGCTTCGAATAGGGGAAACATAACGAGGTTTAAAGACATGAGGGCCGGTGTGGGGAATGGAACATTGATGGGAAGATAGGCGGGACAACGTGAGGGTGGGGCCAGGTGACGAGACAAGAGAGCAGATTGCATGTCATACCAAACAATGCCATGTTTCTCATACAAAACACACGGGTCTGCCATGATTTTGCCAAACTCATGAAAACTATGACCAAGAGGGGCAAAATCATGGAAGAAAGGAGTCCATAAATGAGTTAATTATATAAGTTAAATAAAAACATGTGAAAATTAAATTCTATTTCTCCAACCTGTAATTGAGCCAGCTTGAGGGTTATGGCTTCGGCGCCGGTCAGATCGCGGGCATCCCCCACAGTTTCAGCGCTGGTCAGAGCTCCGCCTTACCCCGTGGCTTCAGGCTGGTCAGAGAGCAGGAATCCCCTGAGGCTTTAGCACCTTTGGCTGGACCTGAACTTTTTGTTCCCAAATGTTCCCGATGAAACAAAAGAACTACAAAAGACTACAAAACACATGACAAGAACAGGAACTAAAGAGGACAAGACAACATAAGACACAAATCACAGAAATTCTAACCCTTTGTTTAAACACTCTCCGTAGATGTTATCATTCTATTCACACCGTCCACATACTCTACGCCATGTTTACTTTAGCTTTTTCGGTTTCATAAGATGCTCCGATATCACCATGACTTCCAATTTCCATCCTAAAATTCACCCAAAAATTTCAGACATGACCATGATTCTATATCTCATTTCGTTAAACAAAGCAATACCTCTTACTGCCGAACCAACGTCTGTTCTGCATGTGCCCTAGAAACCCCAACTGTTTCACCCAAGAGCAGCATCATCCAGGCAAGGATTTACCAGGGGCTAATCCCGCTCCCCTGGTGCCATCTTTTCCACCTGGCAGGAGATTTTATGCAGCAAGCATCGATCTGTGCCAAACACTGGATTGACGATGGAATCAACCGTTGTGACTTTACAATAAATAAGTTCCTGGACAATACAGAGACGCTCCAGATCAAATTCATACACTTTTTAAACAGCAGGCTTATTTCCTCGAGCAACCAACACATTTTTGGATATTGTGGTGAGTTTATATGTTGTTGAATTTAAATACACACAAAGAAGTAGAAGAAGAAGTAGAAGAAACAACAATGTCTCAGTTAAGAAAATAAAATGACTAAATGCAAAGTGTTGTTCAGACAGGAGGAAAGATGCGAAGCAACAAGATAAATAATAAACTAAATAATGTGATCTATGAGGATTGAATGGCCTTTTTGCATAGTTGAGGATTCAAACAACACGATTTTTAATAGTTTCAATAAAAAACAAGGAGAAGTATTACCCTCCTTCAACACATTATACATTCTTCAGAACATGTTGATTTGTCATGTTCAACCTGGTTCGGTAGTTCATTATCAAGCTAAGCACAAGAAATAGTGTTTCTTAGGGATGTGCAGGTCGATACTGTAGTTATGATATTGATACTCAAAAGCTTGGTACCGATATTTTCTGAAAAGTATTGATACTTTAATTATATAAATCATTTCCCTAATGCCCGCATCATTACTAAGCCTGATAAGTATGACTTAAGTTAAGGAGTAGTTACTGTGACAAGAGTAAAGAAAGTCTCAATGACGTCAGATGCCACTACCATATTTCCCGAATGCACGAACACGCACACACAGTTTAAGACCAAAAATGTCAACATGTTACTCTTCTTAAACTACAATCCAAATTGTAAGGATTACAGAAACAACAAGTGATCTACAGTGACCTGTCCCTTTCTGAGTATTTCTTAAAGTGAAAAGTGAAGGTCATGGCACACACTGTAGTGAAGTGAAGTGACGTATTGCCAAGTATGGTGTTCCATACTTGGAATTTGTGCTCTGCTCCCATCCAGTAAGTGAACACACACACACTGTGAATACACACCCGGAGCTGTGGGCAGCCATGCTGCGGTCCCCGGGGAGCAGTGGGGGGGAGGGTGCCTTGCTCAAGGGACTCACTTCAGTCATGGTATACCCGCTGGTACCGAGTCTTGAACCAGCAACCTTTGGATCACGAGTCCCAGACTCAAACCACCAGGCCACGACTGCCCACGACTGCCCACTTAGCACTACAAAAATGTACAAAGTTTATGATAAAATAGTTTAAAATAAAGAAAATGCAAAAATATCTGCATTCAAATAATTTCGATAAAATGGCCTGTTGTATAAAAGAAGAACTTTTATTTTCTGGTAAAAAAAACATAATGCCGCAAAAAGAGAAAGATTAATTCGATGCCAAAGCAAAGACTTGTCACAAGGGTGCAAAACAATCAACCTCGGGACTACAAAACTCTTTTCTAGACTTTTAGAAAGTTAGACAAACAAAAAGAGATAACACAGGATAGTGACCACAGGGTTTAGAATAAGGGAACATAAGGAGGCTTAACGACAACTGGCAGGTAATGGGAATGATATACTGGACAAAAAGGGGCGGATCTGAGACTCGCAACATGACCGGTCATGAAATAAGTTATATTTTACAGACAATTTTTCAATTTGACTTTGCTTTATTTGACAAGAACCATACATTTTAACACCAAAGCATTTGCATCTGGTCTGCCTACAAGAAGGGCATATACTTGCTCAAAGTTGACTTTTTGACTTTAACAAAACAATAAACCATTAGAATCTATCAAAATACAGAGTATACAAAAAGGCATAACACACATTTGGGAAATTATGTGAATTTGTAAACCTTGAGTTTACACGTTTTTACCAGAGGTGTTCAGTATATTTATAACAGATGTCATCATTGGTGTTTCAAATACATATTAGGTATGTATTTAGACCAATACTGTTTTTGAGAAGTTTGTGATTGGCAAAAGTTGAGAAATGCACTGAATATTTATGATCATTAGATCTTAATTTGAGGATATCTCACAGCTAAATTGAAACCAAACAGGTATACGCAGAATTCTTGGAGCAGGCGATGAACAAGCTGCAGATAGGAACACTCAAGTTTAAGATGTTCCTCCAAGTTCGCACTATATATTTACTAGGTCAGCTTTTTAAACCATTCTGACTGGTCAAAATCTTATTTAATCGAAAACAACTTTTCGTTTTGGGGTATACATTCATTCATACTTCAAAAACCTTTTAAGGGTTATATTCAGTGTGCAATGGAAAGTTCTTGGGATTTCGTTGTGTTTAGAAATCAATTCTTGGTTATCATAAGATGTATATTAGGGCATTATTGTCTACTTCAGTAATATCCTGCAAGGTTTTTAGTTTGTTTGATTTTTAAAGAAAAAGAATGTGTTCAGATCCTCATCCAAGTCAAAACAAGTCTGCTAAAAGTAATACCACACAGACAATATACGTGGTCATGTTTTTATTAAACACAACATGTAAACATTCACAGTGCATTTTGGAAAAAAATATATTTCTTAAGAATACACCACAGGATATTACTTGAGCTGCCCATGAAAATATTTCATCATTTGGGCAAAAGCATTTTTTAGTTAATATTATAACGTCTACAAATAGCACATTCGAATATACGCAATAGGCAGAGGCTGGCTTTTTTAAGAGGGGCAATCCCTGGGAAACCCATATCTCTGGTGTTGTAAGCGCCTTGCTCTAGCTATTGAAACAGGAGAGTTTACACGGATTCAAAAATATCTTAAGGACTTAAGATGCAGTTTTTTGTACATACCGTACTTAATTATTGTGTAAACAGAGCAGTTTAAGTACATTTTGGAAGTGCACTTTTCTTCCACCCGGCCCTAACAAAAGCACACCAGAGCAGTATGTCCCAGCCTAGCAGGTTCCAAAGAAGAACCCTACACCAAAATAAAAGAGATTAATGCACCACTATTATCTTTAAACCAGTCAGAGGCAATAAAGAAAGAGACTGAGCTGAGCTTACTTATTGACACTTGAGGTAGATCCCAGACACAGATCCATGAGTGTCCTATCAGTGAAGCCAGAGGTTGTGAACAGGTTTTTCTTTGTGGGTAGAAATGAAAAAAGAAAGCAGGTTAAAACAAACAACAGCACAACATAAAAGCATCTTATGTTTTCCTGCACTAATGTTTAACGCTGCAAGATGATACTCAGGGCTGGACTGGGACAAAAAAAAAAAAATCGGCCCAGGCATTTTGACTTGGCCAGACGTTTTAAATGAGAATAAGAAAGAAAAGTATTTATTCCAACAAACATAAGCTCATATTTAACAGTTATATTAAAACAATTCTAACAACCAGTTATTAAACGTGCTCCTGTTTAGCACGACATCAGCTGGTTTCCTCCTAGCGCACAGTGGGCAATCAATAAATGAGAGAGAGAGAGAGAGAGAGAGAGAGAGAGAGAGAGAGAGAGAGACGACACTGTGTCCATTGAGGCATTTTTACAGGTCTGAAAACGCTTGGTGCCGACTGAAAACGCCAGTGCTGGCCGTTTGAACAGCGCTTTTAAAAGTGTAGGGTTTCGAAGTTGAGATGCGAAATGGTTTCTATGAAATGAAATACATGGAAGAAAATAATTTTATTTTAGGGCTGTATATAGAAAAACTGGTGGTTAATTGTAAGCAAGACGCTATGAAATGTTTATATTAAATCATGTCTTATCTGGGCAGTCCAAGAGCAAGTGAAACATTCATCCTAGTATTGTTTTTCCATAACAAAGTTATAATAGTTGGGTTTAAGACATTTCATATATTCTAAATAAAGAGTAATATTATTTTCTCATTCATTTTTTGTCTTAAACGGCTGTGCAGTTGTTGTTCTATGTTGAAAGTAGTATTGCTCCCGCCCCTGCTGCACTGTGATTGGACGGCTGTGTAAAACGTGACATTGATTGGCTGTGAATGTTCTTTCCCAAATTGAACATTTTCCGACTCTGTGCGCCCGACAGAAAACGCAGAGAGCCGGCAATGAGCGGGTGGAAAAATGTGCCAGCCGCTGACTTTCAAGAAAAATCTGCGTTTCCACGGAAACTATACACTATACTATAACTATACACTATACTACAACTATACACTATACTACAACTATACACTATACCTGCCTGAAGGGCTTTTTTCTTCTTGGCCCAAATTTTTACAGCACCCCTTTTCGCTTTGTACTGTCCATTATTCTTCTGTTTGTCTGTGATCTGCAATTAGAGCCATTGCCCAAGCAAGGGGGAGGGGTCATCCAACCTCCATGGCTGTAATCGGTCCAGCACAGAGTCGATCATGACCAATTGGCCAATCCAAAACCTTTTAATAGTTTATACCGATTAAAATGAAAAAATATCTGCCCACAAAATTACCATCGGCCCACCAGTCAAATGCACGGTATGCCTAATGGCCAGTCCAGACATGATGATATCAAACGCATTTTATTAGAATATTTAAAAAAAAATTACTTTTTAGACTCAAAAATCCAAAACTTCATAAAATACCTCATAAAATAATGAAATAACATCAAAACTAAATGCAGGTAATCTTGTGTATCTCAGCATAAGATACCTAAAGTTTAAAGTCTCTTATGTTTAGGATAGTGAATATATTTATTAAACTGCTTTAATAAGAAACAGTTCTTTGCAAAAAATCCTTAAGCTTCTGTTTCAGGACTATTTTCCAGCAGCAAGTCACAATGCTGACTTGTGATCGAACAGTTAACAGCTTATTTATTTATAGGCAGGTATAAATGTTAAAATTTTGCACCATTTCACTGTCAATACTCCAATTGTGATGGTGCTGTTCTGTTACCTTCACAATAAACCACTTCCTAAATATGCTAAAAATTTAAAAGGATACGGCTGCGTTTTATCCTGGCCTGAACCACTTATGATCCATGAACTCTTCCAATGTCGGTCTGCATGCTGGTTTAGATTTGCTCCAATTTATCAAGTCAGTGCATTCTGTATGTGTCAGAGCAACGCTTAGTCATGTATATTCTTTATCTGCTTAATTGGTATATTTAACATTTGATGGAAATTCACATAATGAATAGTTTGCATTTAAAAAAGGATTTTTTCTAAGTGTTGTTCTCTTACCTTCAGATATCTCAAAGCCATAAACCATTTTAGACAGCAAACGACCCAAACCTCTGACTGTAGATCTAACTGCACAAGCTCTGTCTGTAAACAAGTGAGAAAATATTTAAAAAGTCACAGTATAATGCAATCAATCAATCAATCACAATAAACACAAAGCTTGGGTTGGCTATAGTGTTTTTAAAAGGGTCATCACATCAGTGCTTAGAGTAAAAACTTACCACAGTATCCATAGCGTTTTTGCTTATGTGCGATTAGCCTGCCATATCCAAAGTCAATAAACTTGATCTGCAACGTTTCAGTGTTGAGCAGGACATTCCCCATATGCATGTCACCATGGTTGACACCGTGATCAATCCAATGTTTGGCTGCGATCGCTGCTTGCCACATAAAATGACGTGCCAGTGTCTCGTGCAGACAGCATTGATGAAGAAACATGAAGTCATACAATGTAATGCAGGGTCGTGGGTATTCCAAAATCAAGATGAGGTGGTCTTCTTCCTCAAACCAGTCGAACATTTGGACAATGTAGGGGCACTTTTTAGGTTTGTGTAACTGCAAATTTATAGCCACTTCTTTGAACATTGGTTTGAAAAACCAAGGCTGGTAAAGAAAAACATTAGAAAGGTTAGCTGACTGTAACATTTCAATAAATCAACTGTACTGAAATACAATGGGGTATGAAAGTCTGAGACCACTATGAGAAATTCTTTTCGATTTTAACTACTATGTCAACAATTAGAACAATTAATATTAAGTATAAAAGACGTTACCTACATTTGGAAATTAAGAGTTCAAAGTTGGAACTATTGCATGTCAATATCTTAAATTTGCTTATTTGTATGCAACCTAATTGCCCTTAATTTAACACTATCCCAGATGTTGGGACCCCTATTTCATGAAATACTTAAGATACTAAATCTTGCCAACTTACAACATATATTTTAGGCTTTTCGGTTCTCTTATCAATAAATTTGATGGCAACCTATAAAAGGAAAAAGACACACATGTAAGCTTTACAAAAGAACATGACAGTCTGTGAATGGATCAAAACATTTAACATCTGTATGTTGGGTTACAAATGAAAATATCTGATGAATATAGCGAGTGTGTTTCTACCTTCTGGCCATCAAATCTGCGGATTCCCACAAACACAGACCCATAGCCGCCTGATCCAAGTTTGCGGCCCAGTTCATAGAGCACTGAAAATGACCCTAAAACAACACATGCAAAAGAAATAAATGAATGAACTTAACAGAAAGAGTGGCATAGGCATTTCAAGTCCTTTACATGTCAAATGATGTGTGACAGTAAAAAGAATTGACCTGAACATAAAGGTGTTATACTCACGTGGTTGATGGTAAGCTGGTTCTCCTGAAACTGCTGATTGGAGTCCAGATGGACCTGGCTGAAGGTCAGCTTCAGTTCTATCATGCTCCAAGTGAGATGACGAAGAAAATGGCACCACCTTGTTCTTTCCAGAGTGAGAGAAGGTGTCTTTCTTAATGCCAGCACGTCTTCCCTTCTTCTTTGTCTTCTTCTTACTACATTGTGATTGTTGTTCTAAAAGATAAAGGCAGAAAAATACAAACCAATAAAATGCCATTTTGTAATAGTTAAAGTAATTCTGTAAAATATCAATGTGTAAAATGTCGGAAATCTCAGTCAGTCACCAACTCTCCCACAGTTTTTACACCTTATAAATTTAAAACAAATTTATAATAACTATGCTTACACTTTGACAGACATTTTGAACAGTAATTGTACATTTGTACATTTTTGGTTGTTTGTAAGACTTGTGATGTGCTAAAGGTACCTCAGCACGAAAACAATTAAGGGACTTTTTGAAGCTATTTGCTGCAAGTCAGACGAACCTGGATATTTGTCAGCTGTTTCCTCTGGAACTTCTGACTGAAGTCCAGATGGACCTGGCTGAAGATCTTCCTTAAGGTCACATGGATCCGAGTGAGAGTGGGAAGGAACAGGCACCATGTTGATCTTTCTAGAGCGAGTAAAGGCCTCCTTTATAGCCCGCCAGGCTCTCTTAACACGTCTACCCTTCTTTCTGCTTGTGTTTGTTTTGTGTTCTATTGGATAAAAAGAAAATAAAGCATAAAAAACACCAATGTGTGATCAAGCCCAATTAAACAAGGTGGAAAATCAGACTTTTAGTACTACACTTAACATTGAAAATTCTCTCTAAATGATTAAACCCATTTTAAACAAACCTGGTTGATGGTCTGGAGCTGCTGAATGGAGTCCAGATGAACTTGGCTGAGGATCAGCTGTATATTCAACAAGTGTGTGATCCACATTACATGAACCAGGGAGGACATCACCCACGTCTTGATCGCACACTTGCTTAAAAACTCGTAATTCTGTCTGGATGAATAGATCTTCCTCAACATCAGATGGATCCGAGTGAGAAGATGAAGGGATAGACACGACCTCGTTCTTTCCAGAACTAGAGAAGGCATTCTTTATGGCCCGCCAGGCTTTCTTAAAGCCAGCATGGATGCCCTTCTGCTGTCTTCCGTTTGATTGTTTTTCTACAAAATAAAAACAGAAAAAGAGAAATCTCAAATAATAGAAATGACCATCAGAGACAAGAAATATAACCCATAACAGTCAAAAACACACACACACACACACACACACACACACACACACACACACACACACACACACACACACACACACACACACACACACACACACACACACACACACACACACACACACACACACACACACACACACACACACACACACACACACACACACACACACACACACACACACACACACACACACACACACACACAGATAGATAATCACTACCTCTACCTCTACTTATATTCTTATGAATATATTGGCTTAAATCACTCAGTATGAAACCATGCATTGACTCTTGTTCAAGTTCCTGTCCATGTATTTTTGCCTCCTAAATACTACAAAGCATTCCAAGACAGTAAAGGCTTATGT